>JAJJWX010000214.1:0-61541 GCA_023529315.1 Papaver bracteatum
CTCTAGATCTAGACTGCTCTCTTACAAAGGTTCTCTCTCTCTCTCTCCAATAATGTCCCAACCCCTTCTCAGGAGGCTAAGTCTCCTCTTTTATAAGGAAATATTATATAATGGAATACAGCTCGACTTATCTCGGACTGACGCTTTTATCTCGCTCTAAACAACTTTTATGCTTACATTTTGCCTTAAAGATCGGTTCATGTCGGGGACAGCTGTCCCTTTTCTTGCATAACAATCCACACTTCGGGTTACTACTTCGGGAAACCTCACTATTTCTTGGACAACAAGTCATACCTCGTGCAATCGACTTCGCGCCCCTTCCCTTTTCTTGTGCAACAATCCATACCTCATTAAATGTCTTCTCGAGCAAGTTATGTCAACCTCGCCAGATATCTTTCCGAGCAAGGTAGCTCTACTTACGCTAGGATGCCCTTGAGAGCCGAGTTGGCTCTACTTAATAGATATCTTTCCAGAGCAATGTAGCTCTACTTCGCTAGATATCTTTCCGAGCAATGTAGCTCTACTTCGCTAGATATCTTTCCGAGTAAGTTAGTTCCCCTTTGCTGACGGGACCTTGTTAAGGCAGATCTGACAGTTGATTAAACTATTCACTTACACTCCTTCGGAAGTGGTGAATAATATCTTTCTCGAAGATTCTTCTCATTATCTCTCCCAATCTTCCTCGGATACGTGGCAGAGTGATTTTCTGTACCTACATTTTGCCTTTTCTCATTCCTTTTGCGGGTACCAAGAAAGGAAAGAGAATCATGCATTAATTTCGTAACCGCCACGTACGCAGATTTTCCGCTATCTTGTCTCCCACGATTCTTTCTACGATTACCAACCGGTTCCCCTTCCTGTGTAGGCTGTTTTTCAGGTCATACCACAGGTCCATTATAGCCAGTCTTCTCCCTCATCTTTTTCTCTTCTTTACGTCCTTCAACTTCTTCTTCCCCGGCACTGTTCTTCTGTAAACTCTGTTTGCTTTTGATTTCCTTAGTTCTTACTCACTTCTTTCACACCGTCTTCTCTCCTTTCAACAATGGCACCCAGAAAATTTCCCATTGCCACTACATCAAAAGACCTTGAAGATTTCCATGCTGATTTAAAAAAACTAGGTTTAACATCTGTCACTTAGGCGGTGGATCTTTCAGTTGTACCTCCCAGTAACGCGAGCAGACGGATGGAATTGAACAATCGCTGGATTGAGGCAGAGACGTGGTCATCTACCAGGATGATTGTCACTTTGGGTTAGTTAAGAGCGGGCCTAACCTTTCCTATGTATGACGCCCGAAATCCTCTACCCTGTGAGATTCTTGCTCATCTCAACAGGGGAGCCTTCCAGTTGAACGGTAATTCAATTCGGATTTGCAACGAGTTTGTGAGGCGTTCCTCTGGTGATTTATCCCAGATCCCAACTGTGGCGGAGAACTTCAACCCTGCGGACTACAACATTGCTTCTTTCTCGGATAATTACTTCGATAAGACTCAAGGTAAAAGAAGGAAGTTTTAAGAGTGGGGTGTTGCTTTACATTGGAGGTCCCTGAAGGATTCTTCCAAAGTTCTTCTTTTGGATGTTGAGCCCGTTGGTTCTTCGAAGGAGGCTCCCAAGGGCCCTTCCTTGCGTCTAAATAACGATGAGGACTAGATGATGTTCCCAGTTGTTATCGAGGGTCCCCTTGTCTGGGGTTATGATGAGTCCGGGAATTCTCGGGAAGGCCCCCTCCCAAGTCACGTTCATATCGCTTCCTTTGAACCTTGGAAGTTCAACTGGTCCGAGAGGCCCTCCGATGTGAGCTCGCTAGTCTTTTCGCTCGTTTCATTTTGGTGTCTTTTATTTGAATTCCCTCCTTTTTTTTGTTGTGTTTTATTTATTATTATTATTTATATATATATATATATATATATATATATATATATATATATATATTGTAGTATTCATTGCCTGTTCCCGGCTTGATCAAGGATAGATCCTCTAAGAAGCTTGCCGTTGGATCTCCTGCTACGGACCAGGTAACCCGCTTCCTGCTTCGCTTTTGGTGTTCAAATTATGCTTTCAGAATCTAACCTTCGGTTTTTTGGAGGAGGAAGAACCGTGGAAACCCCCAATCGTAAAACCCTCGTGTCCTTCTGAAGCGAAGTCATCGGGAGAGATCTTCTGATGCGGCTGCTGCTACCAAGGTATCATGCTACCATATTTACTTCGTAATAGTACTCCCTTCTTGTTGCCTTAGACCTTGTTCAACTTCGGGATACTAACCCCTGTTTCCTAGGTTCCTCAATCCCTTTTCTTGCCGCTGAACCCCAAAAATGCCGTGAGAGTTTTGAATATTGGGGATCTCACCGTATACCTTCTGCCCAGAAGCCAGCCAGAGTTTCCTTCTCCTCCTGTAAAGAACAAGCCCGAGAAGCTAAGGGCGCCACTCCTCTCGAAGGTTCTCATGCCAACTCCTTGTATCACGGTGGAAGAGCCCCAGGCTAAACCATCAGTGAGGTCCTTAGTGAGAAGAAGACTCGGAAAGTTTTTGAAGCAGAAGATCCAGCCTATGCCCCTGACATGGACTTCTTAATGGACGCTCTTATTTTAACTCGGGACAACCCTTCCACAAGGTATGTAGCCATGGAATCTGTAATCTCGCTATACGTCGATACTTTTCTAGCTTAAGATTAAGCTTTCATGCAGAACTCTTCGTTGAATCTTTCCACCAACCAGCACGCTGCTATTATGGCCTTGGTTAGTATTATTAATCTTAAAAACATTTGACGTACAAATCCCCAACTTACTGAAAATACTTCACAGGAGTTCAACCGTCACATGGCTCAACTCGTGGAGATGAGGGTTGCAGTGAGAATCAAGAAAGCTAGCAATGAACGAATTCAGGATCTCAGGAATGAGTCGCTGATGAGAGGAGCGTTCAACTAAGAAAGATGAAAATATTTCGGAGCTTCGCAGTAAGTTTAATCTTTTCTCGGTCCTTATTTCTATCTCGTTCTCGTTTTTACTATCTTGTTATTTTCGTCAAGCCCGTTCTACGAAGTATTATATGAATTTTGAAGAAGCCAAGTTGACCGTGGATGATTTCCAAGCAGAACAAGCAAACCTTTTGTCCCAGATTAATTGCTACATATCTGAAAATGAGATCTTGAGCGAAAAGCTTTCGACGTCATATTCTCTGGCTGATCTTCTAGCTAATGAGTCCGCTACTCATGAAGAGTCGAATTTCCACCTTCGTGAGGAGAATGAACGATTGAGGACCGAGCTTCGGCAGATTAGTAATTCTCTCACCACTTCCCATAATCTTCACTCCTCATCCATGGACCGAGCTAGGCGCCTTGAGGAGGATAAAGAAAGAATAATTAAGAGAAAGGACAGGTCCGAAGCTGAACTTCGCAAGCTCCGGAGTGAACTCTCCGAGTTGAGGTCTGGATATGATAAGCTGAAGGCTGAAAATGCTGGGTTAAGAAAGGAGAACAACGAGTTAAATAACGACATGTCTTCTATCTTGGTTCGCTTGGAGAGGCTTCAGGGCAAGAAAACTGCTCCCGCTCCTCCTGTGAAGAAGAATCTTGTCATGCCTCCTCGAGGCGGTAAACTTGTTATCGGATCCCCTAATGAGGATAGACCCATGTCCAGCCCTGGACAGGACGTGGAAAATCACCTCTAGAACATCACAGCTTTCTCGAGTCAGAAATATCAAGACTTGACCATTTTAATCTTGACGTCCAGAAAACCTTAAATTCTGTTATTTCGCAGAAAGAAGGTAGCTCTAGGTATTGTTGTTGCTTCGTGCTTCGCTTGGTTACTCTTGTTTCTCATTTCGCTGTTATCTTGCAGAATCCGAGGAGAGTTTGAAGATTCAAATTTTGCACTTGTCTCGCCAAAAGGATAGCTTGGCTGAGGAGTTATCCAAATTGCAGGGAGAGATTGCTTCCTTGAACGAGGATTGCGATAAGATGGAGGAAGATGCTAAGAAGGTAGCTAAATTGACTCGCCGAAATGCCCAGGAAGAGAAGGTGAAATTTGTTACCGAGTTCTGCAAATCTCATGGTCTCGACGTCCCTAACATGAACCTCGAGGTTTTCTACGATGATGAACCCACTGTCTTCGCCGAAGTTGAGAACGAAGATACAGAGACTTATGAAGACATTGAGAAACCTCATCATGAGGTCCCTCAAGGCACATGAGGTAACGATGCTTGGGCTGGTAACAATAATGGGGCTGCGGGATTTGACGGCAACCTTGATGAAGAGGGAGTTAACAATCCCTGATTATTTGCTTTGATGTTTGTGATACTTTGGTTCTTTGTCCTTTTAACATTTTATCTGGGCGCTCCCAAGCTTGGGGGGCATGATAATTTTTGCTCGTATTTTGCCTTAATATATTAGCTTTTCCCTTTCTTTGCTTCATTTGCTGCGCTTATATATATATAACCTGTATGTTTGTTAATGGCTGCTTTTCCATGGAATTTCGGAATCATTCCGAGATACAAAGTATATACTTGACGAAGGAAATAGGCAAAGAATAATTAATGTTGCTTAAGTATATACTTGCCCCTTATTCTTTGGGTGTTTCCGAAGTAAATTTTTTTTTTTTTGCCTTAATGCGAAATAAATGCTCGAAAGAATAAAATCGTATTTAAAGTATATACTTGCCTCTTGTTCTTTGGTGGATTTATGTAGCATACCTTGTGATTTTAGCTCCGCTCGACCTTACCTTATCTGCTTTAGTGGATTTCTTGCATTATTGTCATCTCGCTGCAATTATTATTCTCAGTTCATAGCATAATCGAGTTAGTGCACATATCATCATGTATAAGATATCATTGCAGTGCTTCTTATGCAATGTAAGAAGTACTCCTTAGAATTGTATGGCTTTTGTGGTCAAGCTTTGTAATGTGCTTGCTTTTTTCTTTGTAGTATATACCTGCCTCTTTGCGAGTATACACTTTCCCTTTTGTTGTGCCTCAGGTCTCATATATTTTTTTTTCACATCTCTATCATCAGTTCGAGGTCTTATTTTGCCTCCTAGTTAAGGTCTTATTTTGCCTCACCCCTTTGGTCAGGGTTTTTCGACGAAGTCTCAGGCGCTCTTTACTCTTGCGAAGTAAAGATCCATCAACCTCACCTTATATCGCTCATTGAGGTCTTATGTGCAACAATATCACAGGCCTACCTACTCGTGAGTACCTGCTTAACATTAACATTGCCGACTTTGGTGGTCACTCAGCTCCCTAAAGGAGGGTGCCGTCCCTTCCCATCTGAATACCCCCGTGCTTTTGGGCTTAGGCATCAGTTGCTTCGTGACCTCGTGCCCTTTTTCCGATATGGCTCCTGGTTACGAAGTCAACCCTAGTTGGGGTGGTTTTGGGACCGAGCGGAAGAACTACACCAGACCATCTTCTTCTCCACTGGATAGTTCTTACACCCCTCACCGAAGGTAACCCAATTGGGGCCCTTGGCGGATGGGTCTTACGATTGCCCCAAGCTGGTGGTTGTTAGCCACATCTGATATTATCTTATGACGCGCGTGTAGGTCTTACATTTTCTCCTTGCACTTTGTGCGAACTAGGTTGCACGCCACGAGGTCTCAGCCTACCTAAGTAGAGGTTTTATATAGGACTTACGATCGCCTATTTTGAGGTCGCGTAAGCGGACCTCCCTAAATGAGGTCTTACTTGTGCCCTCGCATTTTCATGTTTTGAATTTACACATTTTTTTTTTTTGCTTTGCTTCCGTTGATTTTCCAATGTTGCTCAACAAATAGTTCATTCATTTTTTGATTGATACATATATTTTTTTCCCCTCGAATTGCATCCCATTGTCAGAAACGATTTGCAGAGGGACTCCAAACCTACATATGATATGTTCAAGTATGAAATCGTACATGTCACCATCTCGTGTGTTATTCACAGGTTTTGCCTCAACCCATTTTGTAAAATATTCCGTTGCCACTCTCATCGTACTTCATTTGCCAAGCTTCCGGCAACAAATGGCCCCACGATATCTATTCCCCATATGGCGAACGGCCATACACTTGAAGCACGAATTTAGGTTTGTCAGGTGCATGTATACGCTTTCCAATCTTTGACAAGCTTCACACCTCGTTACCACCTTTTCCGTCTTTATGCATGCTCGGCCAAAAGTATCCTGTGTCTTGGTTTTATAAGCCAATGATCTGGTTCTTTGTGATTTCAGTGTCACCGTAATGTATTGCATTCATAATTTGCACTCCTTCTTCTCGTGACAAGCATCGTAATAGTGGCCCTAGGAATGATCTCCGTAATGAGGATTCCTTCTCTTAGTTCATAATTTGTGGATCTTCCTTTTATTTTGTGCGCCTCAAACCCGTCTCTGTGAGATCACCCTTCTCGAGGTATTTGTGAATAGGTGTCCTCCAGTCATCTTCTTCCATCTCGTCAGATGCACTACCCTCTACTATCATCACGGACTTCTCGTCTTCCAACTTATTTGTTACTGAGGGGTGCATTAACCTTTCAATTCAGATATATTTTTCCGAGGTGTCTTCTATCATTGATGCAATAAAGGCTAAAGCGTCTACGTGTCTGTTATTATCTCGGCTTACTTGTCTCCATATTATATTGGGTATTTCCTTTGAATATTCTTTCACGAGTTGCAAATATCGATTCATCACCATCGTTCGCTTGATACCTCCCTTCTACTCCCCTTACTACCACCGAGAATCGCTAGTTATTCTTATTTCTTCCAACTTCATCTCGATAGCCAGCCTCAAGGCTGTATGTTGCCTCATATTCTGTCTCGTTGTTAGTGCTTTATATTCCAGTCGGAAGCAAAATACTGTCCTTGATCCTTTTGGCGAAGTAAATACTATTACCATTCCTCCTCCAGCGCTGTTGGATGATCCGTCTACAAATATTTCCCATCTCCTTGGGTGATTTTATTTCAGTAAATCTGTAGGATGGGACGCTCCTCATCTATATCCAACATTTCTTCCACTCCTTCGTCTTCTTCTATTGGGAACTCGGCCAGGAATTCTGTGCAACTATGTGTGACTTCGTTGAAGTTTGTACCTCGTATTTTTAATCCGAATTGATCTATTCGGGTGTTCCATCTTTCAACTCGCCCAACTCTCCTCGTATTCTTTAAAGTCGACTCTATAGGGATTCTCGTTAGAACTTTTATCTTGTGAGTCTGAAAATAAGTTCTTAGTTTTTTGATGAATACACCATTAGAATCAACTTTTCTATCTTTGTATAGTTCTTTTCAGCAACATTGAGTGTTTTTGCTGACGTAAAGATAGGCTTTTCAACTCCTTCATCAAAGACCTTTATGGCGTTTGGTTTGCTGAGACAAATCAATAGTTCTTCATTTGGCTCGGGATTTTTGGAGAATTGATAAGTTGATAAGATATTCTTTTATATTTTGTAGGGCCTGTTCGCATTCTTGTGTCCACGAAAATTTTGTTCCCTTCTTCAAAATATCGAAGAAGTGTTTGCATCTATCAGGGATTTAAAAATGAATCTTCCCAAGTCGCCAATGCCCATTCGGTTTTGCACGTCTTTTATCGTCGGCTGGCGATGGCATGTCCAATATGGCTTGAACCTTGGATGGATCTACTTCGATCCCTTTCTCGGAAACGATGTGCTGGGAACTTCTTGACTCCACTCCGAGATATACACTTGTGAGGATTTATTTTCATTTTGAATGCCCTCATCCTGCTCGAAGATTTCTTTCATGTCTTGAACATGGTCCCCTGACTCCTTAGTTTTAACCAAAGCATGTCGTCGACGTAGACCTCCGACTTTTTGCACCCATTTTGCGAAAATCTTCTCCACCATCCGGCTGGTAAGTTTCCCTGCGTTTTTCAATCGAACGGCATTCGTGTAGCAATACAAGCCTCTAGGATCGAAAAAGGCCGTGTGCTCTTGGTCTTCTTCCGCAAGTGGTATCTGGTTGTATCCACAATAACCGTCCATTAAAGTTAACCTCTTATACCCTGAAGCTGACTCCACTATTTGCGGTATATTGGGTAGAGGGAAACTATCCTTTGGAGAAGCTGTATTTAAGTCGCTGAAATCTATGCATATTCTTATTCCTGTAGTCTTCTTTGGTATTATCACCATGTTAGCTATCCATGTTGGATACTTAGTGGTCTTATTATTCCGGAGTTTAACATTTTCTGTAATTCTTGCTCTATTTGCTCGTGATAAGCGGTGGCTATTTTTCGTATTCGTTGCCTTATTGGTTTGATTCTGGGTTTAGATCCAGTCTGTGGCAAGCAACAGGGATCTATCCTGCATCTCGTTATGCCCCATGCAAAGATATCACTATATTCTTTCAACAGCCTTATCAACCTTTCCTCTTCATCCGCCTCCATCATTGTTCCGATCTTCACCGTTTTCGTTTCATCTTCGCTTCCCAAGTTTATCTCTTGCGTGGGTTCTACTGCTGCGAAGTTCATGATTGGGTCTCCGAGATGAGATGGACCCTTTAGTTTCTGCACGGGCTCGTCCTTATCTTCTGGGATTTCACTTGGGATAGCCCATCCTTCTTTTGCTTTGACCATATACACCATTAATTCTTCTTCCCTCTTTGCTTCTTGCACTCTCTTCTTTTGTTCCTTTTTTCGCTTTATCTTCTCGTCATAGTTGTGCACATCTTCATCGTTACACTCTCTGGCTTCCTTCTGATCTCCTTTTATCTCACCAATACCGCTTGGCATAGGAAATCGAATAGCTTGGTGATATGTGGATGCTATTCCATTGATCCCATGTATCCATGGTCACTCAATCAGAGCGTTGTAGGGAGATTCTACATCCACCACGCATACTGTTACCTCGGTTTCAAGTTCCCCTGCGAAGATTTTCATGATCAGCTCTCCTCTTGGCTTCGATGCTACTCCGTTAAACCCATAAATATTATAGGTCGACGGTACCAGATCCGAATCTCGGTAGCCCATTGCTTTAAACGCGTGGTAAAAGAGAATATCCACCGAGCTCCCTGTGTCCACCAATATCCTATCTATTGCCCATACTTTCTTTTTTTCTACAGAACTTTCTTCCCACTTCGTACGCTCTCTGAAGTTCAAAGTGATCACCAAAGGATCTGTGTGCGAAGCTCCTCCTTAAAAGGGCATCTACTGCTGTTGAGAAGGAAATAGTCCTTCTCTACCACTCTTCTAATGGTTCTTTTTTCGCGATGTTGTATATCTCGTTTCCTTCAAAATCCCGCTTATGAACCCTTTGTAACATATTATCATGAAAGTTTTGTATATTTTTCGCAGAGTGAATGATGGAGTTGCGGTTTAACCACGTGCCCTCTGTCGATTTCGATTCTGTATACTTTTGATTGCTTTTGATCACCTCTTGGAGGTGGTGGCGGGGGTATGGGTCTGAATTTTCCAAGAAATGCTTGAGTTTTCCCTTTTCAATTAGGCGAAGTATTATTCGTCGGATGTTTCTGCAATCTTATGTGCGGTGTCCGTGGAAGCAATGATACTTGCAAAGTCATTATTTCTCACACTTGACAAGGGCTCCACCCCAAAATTTCCCGGGGGTGGAATTTCTTCCGTCAGGACAATTGATTCCCATATCTTCTCGATAGTGGTGTTGAGCTCGGGAAAAACTACATCCTCGAACTGCGGTTTCTTTCTCCCATATTGCTGCCCCGGTTGGTATCTTCGTGAGTTCCTCGGATTATCATCTCGAAACCCTTCGTAATTCCGAGGTCTGGGATCGATATACCTCGGATGTTGATCTATCCATTCTTGGTCCCCACTGGATACTGCTACCAGCTTCGCGGGTATTGTTGCCAATGGTTTCGCGTCCTCATATTTCATATCGCCTTCTATCACATTTTTTATTAAGAGCGTGACGCGAGTTCCCCTCCTTGGATTGAATTGGGGCTGCTTCAATTGCCTCCCTTTGTTTCTCCTCCAACGCCACGTACTCCTCCCGATATTCTCGGAGTTCACTCATTGATATTGTGTTACAATTACGAAGAGTTTGGGTGTGCAAGAGGTCGGTTGGTATTAATGCGTTCTGAAGGAGGGATGAAATTTTCTCATCTACCCTTCATGAGTTCACTGCATACGGTTCTCCATCTCGTAATTAGACTTCGCAAGTTTTCGCCTGGCTTTCTTTGCAAGTTGAACAAAGTTTCTATTCCTAGCCTTAACATGTTATTTCTTATGTAAGTTATCAGGAATACTCTCTGCAAATATTTAAACGAAGAGATTGAACCTTCTGCTAACCCTTCGAACCATTTTGAGGCTTCCCCGGTTAAGCTAGGCAGGAAATATTGCACGATCTTGTTTCATACCTCGCCCACTGCATTAATGAGAGAGTGTAATGTTTGGTGCTTGCACAACATTCCCGTTCCGTCGAATATGCTTAGAAGGTAGGCGGTGAACACCTTCTGGTATTCTTCCCTATAGTACTTTCGCGAGAATGGTGATTTGTCGGCCTCCACAATTGCCTCAGCCAATTGTAATCTTCCTCCCTTCGCGGATTATTGAGTAATGCTTTCATTTCTGTATTTCGTTCGGGGATGTCTCTCCGATTAACCGTCCCTTCCTTCTTCCCGCCTTCGTTTTCTCCTCCTATTACTTCGCTCAAAGATCACCTTCTCTCCTTTCTTCCTCTTGTCCCCTTCTCTCTGCTCGGTATCTCTCTTCTTCCTCTGCATACTTCCTTGCTTCCTCCTGCCACTGTTGTTCTCTGTATCTTTGTTCTTCCCGAGATCTTTCCTCCATCTGGATTCTCTCAGCTTCTCTTCGCCTTTATTCTTCCCGAAGTCTCTCCTCCTCCCGAGTTCTTTCTTCCTCAAATCGCCGCCTTTGATCTTCCCATCTTGTTTCCTCCAAGGCTCTCCTCAGCAACCTTTCTTCACTGCTTTCTCTTCGACGTCTCCTTCTCCGTTCTCCTCTTTCTCCTTCCTGTTCATCCTGAGGAACTTCCCCTCCTTGGTTCACGTTTTCTCCCATACCAGTTTCACCTCGTGCATCTCGAATAGTCCTTTCTTCATCAAGTTGGTTGTTTCGCTGTACCAAGATCGCGTTTTGCCTCATGAGTATGGTCCTTTGCTCCATTAGAGCTCTATCCCTTTCCCTTTCTAAACGCAACACCTCTATGATCTGCTCCAATGTCATATTTTCTTCACCGGCAGTTTCCCCTCCGTTCTCTTGCAGAGGTTCTTCTTCCACCTCCGTTTCAAAGTTAACGGTATGGATCGATCCTTCCCGGTAACGTTCGTCCTCTTCCTGTTGGATCTCACCCTGCCTTCCTCTTCTGCTTGATGTTTCGCCTATTTCCATCCTGCCTCCTCTTCCTGCTAGACGCAAGCTTCTCCTTGATGCGATGAGATGATGTGCTCGTTCCGGTACTCTTGCCATGGACAACCTGTTAAACTTTCTTTCTCCGATTTTTCGGATTTTGACCAGATCTAGATTTCTTTCCTTCCGGTCAGCAGGTTTCAGATCTACCTTTCCTCTTTTAGCACTATCAGGATTCCTTGACCACTATTCTTCAGTTCTTGCAAAGTAACAACTCACTTAGTGATTTATGTGACAACAGATTTCCCAAACAATCTCAAGTGAGACTAAGATCTCAACATGAGATCCCTGTTTCTCGGTGCCAAAATGTAACTACAGAAAATCCATAGTTACAACCACTCTCGAATTAGATAGGTACAAAGTTGAATGAGAACGAGTTTATACACAAATCTACTTCTCTTTTATTAAAATCCTTAATATCTTAAGTTACAAGTCGCTCAAGAACACTCTAGATCTAGACTGCTCTCTTACAAAGGTTATCTCTCTCTCTCTCCAATAATGTCCCAACCCCTTCTCATGAGGCTAAGTCTCCTCTTTTATAGGGCAATATTACATAATGGAATAAAGCTTGACTTATCTCGGACTGACGCTTTTATCTCGCTCTAAAAAACTTTTATGCTTACTTTTTTCCTTAAAGATCGGTTCATGTCGGGGACAGCTGTCCCTTTTCTTGCATAACAATCCACACTTCGGGTTACTACTTCTGGAAACCTCACTATTTCTTGGAAAACAAGTCATACCTCGCGCAATCGGCTTCGCGCCCCTTCCCTTTTCTTGTGCAACAATCCATACCTCATTAAATGTCTTCTCGAGCAAGTTATGTCAACCTCGCCAGATATCTTTCCGAGCAAGGTAGCTCTACTTCGCTAGATGCCCTTCCGAGCAGGTTGGCTCTACTTTGCTAGATATCTTTCCGAGCAATGTAACTCTACTTCGCTAGATATATTTCCGACCAATGTAGCTCTACTTCCCTAGATATATTTCCGAGTAAGTTAGTTCCCCTTTGCTGACGGGACCTTGTTAAGGCAGATCTGACAGTTGATTAGACTATTCACTTACACTCCTTCGGAAGTGGTGAATAATATCTTTCTCGAAGATTTTTCTCATTATCTCGCCCAATCTTACTCGGACACGTGGCAGAGTGATTTTCTGTACCTACAGGTATGATGATTTTTTTTGAGTAATTAAGTTTGAACAACAAATCTGTTTGTATGGTTATCTATGAAGAAATGCTCTGATCAATTAGTTTAAGTGTATCGATTTGGATCTTGATTTCAATAAATTATTAACTGTTTATGTTTTTAAACTAGAATTTGTGCTAGTTACGGTGGTGGAGGATGGTATATTTGTGTTGGTGGCGACGGTGTTGAAACAAAGAAGAAAAGGTTCTGTCCAATTTGTGATAACTCCACAAAAGGTCTTTTTTAGCGTGGTGGTAGATCGGAGGTGATGGCGGTGGCATTGGCGATGGTGTCATGGTGATGGTGGCTCTGGTGATAGTGGTACTAATAGTAGCGACGGTGGTGAAGGTGGTGATGTTGTTATGGTGGTGGTGGAATTTCTGCTGTGGTGGTGTGGAGGTGGTGTGGAGGTGGTGTTGTTCTGCTGGTGTTATGGTGAAAGTGGTGACGTTGTTATGGCGGTGGTGGAATTGCTATTGTGGTGGTGGTGTTGTCCTGCTGGTGTTGTGGAGAGATAACGGCGGTGTTGTGGTTCTGATGGTGAGGGTGTTGCGGTGTTGGCTTTCGCCAAGGAGGTGGCTGTGGCGGTGGCGGTGGATGGCGGTGAAAAGTGAAAATGTAATGGACAATAGTGACGGCGGTAGCAATAAATAGACGGTGAAAATGTAATATTCGTGTTGGATTTGTTATTGGTGGTGGGACGGTGATGTTAATAATAAAATAGGGAGGGGAAACTTAGACATTTCCAGGTATCCGGACCAAAATTTCAAGGGACACCAAATCCAATTTTTTTTGTTAAATTGGAAAAAAATGTCACGATTCACATTGACACAAAGTCACCATATATAAGATAGTTTTAAGACTTGCACCAAGTTTGTTTACTCGTGACTCGTTTGAGTCATCTAGATTTGAGTCGTCCGAATCCGGTTGAAATCACCTGATTTGTGTCAGATCTGATTCAATATGTTTGTTTTGAGTCAGTTCTGACTCAACTTCCTTAAAAATATGTGAGTCAGTGGTTTGATCTCATAATTCAAGGTATTTCGTTATCTGACTCAAACGGATCCGAGTCAGAGATAGGGTATGAGTCAGAGGTCAAGTCAGATTTGAGTTATTTGACTCAAAATAGAAAATAACCGGTCTGACATCTGATTCGTGACGAATCAGGTGTTGATTTAAATCCAAATCGCGAGTCAGATGAAAACAAACATGATGTTACTGAAACAAATACTAATACATATAGAGCCAGAAAAAGAAAAGAAAAAAAAGACATATTATTACTAGGCAGCACAAAAAAGTGGGATCACTAAGAAGTCTATGCAAACTAAAAGATCAGAAAAACGGTGGGAGAGGTATTCTATAAAGGTCTTCTTAACTTGTATCCCTATATACAAGTTAAGAATTAAATTCCTGTATTGATTTTATAACTTTTTATATGGGAAACATAAATCTTTGAATTTAAAATTTACATTAATAAATATTTTGTTTTTTCCATAAATACCCTCCGACCTTTAAGACTCTTTTAGTGTATCTTATTTCTGCGGACCCTACATGAAACCAAATAAACAAACGTACGTCTAGGGTTTGTATCTTTTTTGATTCCATCGTCTTTCTCTATTCCGTGAGCTCATACTGTAGAACCCAGTAAAATATACTCATCTTCTTCTCTATTCATTGATTAAAATTCGTGTTTTCAATTGCAATTCTTCTCCATGTTCCATTTATCCTTTCTGTTAAATTAGTGGTTTATCTCTGTTAACTTTGCGATAGATACCCATATCAATTGTACAAATTAGATCCATAAACCTTGTATGATCTGTTTTGAGATTCGATAAAAAGTATTATTCATATCTTAGATCCATTAGAGTATCACAGAAATGAAAAAATGATTTCGTTATATGGTTTTTAATTTCTTCGGATCTATTAATGGCAGAGTGGGAGGATTCTTAGAGCAACTGCAGTCATGCGGTCAAAACCAAAGACTAAAGAGCAAAAAATAAATAATCAAATTTGGGGTTTAGTAGGTGTTCAAACACTATGGGCGAAGAATAAAAACCAAAAACTTTTCATCAGGCGCGCAACTCCCATTTTTTTTTTTAAATTAGTTGGGGCGTAACTTTTGACTCTGCCCCACCATCAGGCGTAACTTTTCACTCCGCCCCATCAGCTGTAACGTTAATTTACGCCTGACTAAAACCAAACCAAAGACCAAATATGGTCTGGTTTTTGGTTTTAGTCTGGTCTTTGATCGATACTCCTGCTCCACTGCGTCTGGTGTTTGATTGATACTATGGGTTTTACTCGCCCACTACGGATGCTCTTATGAGCTTATTTAACTTTTCATTTTTTTAAGTTCCCATGATAGGGTCAGATGATATTTGCAAAGGTGGGATCCAAAAGAAAAAGAGCTCAAAGAAAAACTGTACGTGGGAGAAAGAAGAAAGGACTGTTTGCAATCCATCAAGCCTGAATTTACTTTACAGTTTAGTTTAATGGGGGAGATAAGGGTAAGTGTGGAAACAATATTTCATGACATTTATGCGTATTATTTTCCCAAGAAAACTCTTAACTGTAATAAAACTTACCCTTTTCAAGACAAAAAGTAACCTATTTATTACTCCTTAATTTGTATACTGGTATACAAGTTAAGAAGACCCATATAAAGGTCTTCTTCTTAAATGGTATCAATCAGCAAAAAGAATGCCCTGTTTCCTCTCCCTTCTCGGCAAACATTCCTTTTCGGGCTGAGGTATTTTTGTTGATTCTTTTTATTATTTCTTGGGGAAACAAAAGAAATATTCCTTCCGTCCCAGTATTAGTTGACCTAGTAGTATAATTTAGAAATAATTTATCTCTAAAAGTATACCATTGATATTCGTAAATTTTATATCATTGAAAAGCGTTTTAAAACACTTATGTAGAGAATATAAACATGAGTATCAAATGATATAAAATGAACTATTAATGGGACAAAATCTAAAAATGATTAGGTCAACTAATAGTGAGGCGGAGGTAATATACAAGTAGAAGCGAAAGCTAACTACGTACTACCAGACAGTTTGTTATTCCAAACTATAGTGGTCCTGCTGCTACTAGTCCATAATTCAACGGTTATCTGATTAAGTTCTATGGTATTTTAATCTAGCATCTAGATTGGCGGCTAGGACCACCTTTTAAGTCCAACGGTAGTGCTAGTCTAGCATCTAGATGTGCTGAAGGGAACAACGAAAAGTAAGCGCGCTGAGTGGAATAACGAAAAGTAGAATTGTGTTGCGCTGAACCATTCCATGAAGTTGCGTTGAACAAAACAACACAACCATCTCAGCCATCAGATCAAAAAATATATCAATCTGCGCTAAACCATTCAACGAAAAGTTTATTTTGGCTGCGGTGAACCATTCAGTGAAACTATCTCGCTACTAGTTCACTAGCGAGATATATCTAGAGTGAAAAGTAGTGTTAAAAAATAGACAACGCTTTTGTTTTATATTCTGCAAAGTTTTTTTGGCTAATCTAGGAGCCAAATCTAGCCCATAGGACTTAGTCTTAATCCACTTGTGCAGGTGTTTGTGGGTGAAAATGCTTTATGATGATTTCGGTAATTTCGGTTGTGTGGGTGAGAAACGAATTTAAACCCTAAACAATGTACTGCAAGGGAGTACTTTAGATTCGAGAGATCAATCCGTACAAGTCCGGCCTAAACCAAGAAATGGCCGTTCCAGACTTGCTTCGATCACAAAGTGGAGGAGAATGGGTTGGTTTTGGGGAGGGAAGCAAGGAAAGTGATGAGACCAGAATAGCTGATTCTGGAAGAGTAGTTGTGTTACGACTTGTATCAGAAAGTGGGAAGCTAACGTATGAAAAGCTAGAAAATGTTTTCTGAGTGGTGTATGCTCCTCCCTGAACCTGTTGTTCGGTGGAAATAGGTAAGACCTATTTATACAAGTCGAAGTGAAACATACTATGGTCTCATTAGGTAATGGAAAATGGGTGAGTAAATGGGAGGAGGTGGTAACAGTTAACGCATGGAATTGGTGTTCCATAAAACCGTTAGCGCATGGAATTAATATCCCATAAAACCGTTAACAGATGGAATTAATGTCCCATAAAAGAGCGTTTTACCATTAACTCCCTGTATTTACTAATCGCCTCATCCTTATGACACTTCCTTATGACGGGCGTAGTGTACGCCGCATACTATAAACCGCCAAACCAATACCCAAAGAGGATCCCCCAGTTTCTGATATGTGTTGATGTCTCGAATTTTTTTTGTGGAAAACATGTAGTATATTGTTGTTGCCTGGCAAGTCGAGCTTGGGAGACTTGCTAGCTTGGTGACCTTCGACGGTCGAGATTTTGCATCTTAAAAGGAAAGGTATCCGTTGATCGTCGCACGCTTTCGTTTGTTGGTGGTTGCATAGGGAAGGCCAGCATGGTGACGCGGCTAGGTTGGCGTGACCAAACTAGGGTTTTTGGTCAAAGGTTACCATGTGTTTCCTGGTAACCTTAGACAGCTAGGATTTTCTCCTGGGATTAAAGGGCGACCGTTGATTGTCGTACGCCTTCGTTTTGGTAGCCGCGTAGGGAAGGCCAGCATGGTGGCGCGGCTAGGTTGGCATGCCGTTGGCATGGCCAAACTTAGGTTTTCGGGCCAAAAGTTCTTATACGTCGTCTGGTAACCTTGGATGGCTAGGATTTGCTCCTGGGATTGAAGGGGGGCCGTTGATTGTATCACGCCTTCGTTTTGGTAGCCGCGTAGGGAAGGCCAGCATGGTGGCACGGCTAGGTATGTTTGGCATGGTGGGGCCAAGGGCTTAGCATGCCGTTGGCACATGGTGCGGCTAGCATGGCTAGGGCTAAGGCAAGGTGAGGTTTGGCTTGGCATGGTGGGGCCAAGGGTTTGGCATGCCGTTGGCACATGGTGAGGCTAGAATGGCTAGGGCCAAGGCAAGGTGCGGTGCGGTTCGGCTTGGCATGGTGGGGCCAAGGGTTTGGCATGCCGTTGGCACATGGTGCGGCTAGCATGGCTAGGGCCAAGGTAACGTGCGTTTTGGCTTGGCATGGTGGGGCCAAGGGTTTGGCATGCCGTTGGCACATGGTGCGGCTAGCATGGCTAGGGCCAAGGCAAGGTGTGGTTTGGATTGACATGGTGGGGCCAAGGTTTGGCATGCCGTTGTCACATGGTGCGGCTAGGGCCAAGGAAAAGTGTGGTTTGGATTGGCATGTGGGGAAAAGGGTTTGGCATGAATGGTTTGGCTCGGCATGGCGGGGCCAAGGGCTTGGCGTGCCATGGGCGCATGGTACGGCTAGCATGGCTAGGGCCAAGGCTAGGTGCGGTTTGGCTTGGCATGTGGGGCCAAGGGGTTTAGGGTAACCAAGATAGGTTTTTGGGTCAAAGGTTACCATGTGTTGTCTGGTAACCTTGGACGGCTAGGATTTTCTCCTGTGATTGAAAGATGGTCGTTGATTGTTGCAGGCCTTTGTTTTGGCAGCCAGCGTTATGCATGGTGTGTTGGGACGACAAGCATGCATGGTATGCTCTAGCGTGGAGATGTAGCTGGAACAGCTTGCCATTGGCACATGGGGTGCGGCTAGCATGGTCGGCATGCCTTAGCGTGGTAGGTGTGGCTGGCATGGTTTTCCATTGGAACAGGGGGCGGCTAACATGGTTGGCATGCCTTGGCACGGTAGGTGTGGCTGGCACGGTTTGCCATTGGCACATGGGGTGCGGCTAGCATGGTTGGCATGCCTTGGCGCGGTAGGTGTGGCTGGCACGGTTTGCCATTGGCACGTGTGGCGTGGGAATTAGGGTTTTGGCCTACCGAAACCCTAATTATCATTAAAAATAGGTACCCTGTTAATTTTCTCACAGTCAAATGAAAGGGTTCAATAAATGCGCTTGGTGGAGACATTATTACTCAAGTTCTGTGACATCATTGTATGAATAGGGTTTTACGATTTTAACCCTAAGCTAAAAACCACCATCAACATTAAGTCACCTGCTTAGCTCGGAACATGGGAATTATTGCGAGGTAAGCATTTGATGGTGACATACAAGGATGGAATCGAAACGTAAGTCATGCAAGATGGTCAGGAAAGTCCGACTAACCTTTTTCGAGAGGTAGGGAGAGTTCATGATCTCGCGTTCGGCAGTCTTGCATAGATTCTATTTGTGGCGTAGACCGTGAAGTGGTGAGATGAGGATCGTCGGTTTGGTCTGGCTACGCATCATCTTGACTGGGTTAGGAAACGTCATAATGCTGGCTTGGTAAGTTGGTGCTGGCGCGACAAGTCATGGCACGAACATCTTGGGATGATGGGGCCACGACAATGGAACAGTCAACTCAGCGTGGTGCGGTCACGGTAAGGCGCAGTTCCGTGAAGCATGCATGGACGACTCGGCGTGGTGGGGCCAAGGTAAGGCGCGGATGGCTTGGTGATTTGTCTTCACGGGCCCAGTTGTATATTTTCCTTACTTGGCTCAAATAGGAAGTCCCTTCCTTATTCAAACTCCCAAATATCACGCTTATAAAAGGGGGGCCGGCCTCTCCCTTTACTTCACGCCTCCATTATATATATATATATATATATATATATTTTTTTCTGGTTGTTTGGTAACGGTGAAGTGGACGAGCGGATTAGGTATGTCTTCCAGCACTTCCTTTTTAACTTGCTTTCTTTTGCTTTCTTGTGTTGGTGCCAACCCTAGTTGTAGGCGTACTTTTTCATGACCTTGTAGAAAATGTTTCCCTTCTGTGTTGGTGTGAATCCTAGCTGTAGGTACGTTTTTTCACGAGCTTGTAGTATTATTTAGGCGTGAATACCGTAGCAATGTTGACCGCCTCAACTTACTGTGCAAAGTAAGCACGAGATAGTAATTGTCATTCCCTTCCCATGAAAACCTAGTTTCTAGGGTTTACTCCTTGTCTTGGTGTGTCCGTGTGCACGGTTCCCATGGTGGGGCGCGCCTCCTTGGTAAGGCACGAATTTTTTGCTGCAGGGTACGACCTTGGCATGAGGTAGTGATGCAGGGCACGTCATTCCCCATTTTTTTTTCTTTTTCGTGTATACATATTATGACCTCGAAACAAACTGGCTTGCATCTTGGGTGGATCTCTTTCGTCTGACAAAATAATTTCCATGCGCTTTCCATAGTAATTTCTCTTCCTATTGTTCCATTGTAATTATTTGGAAGGTGTAAGTACCGTGAGAGAATATTCGTTATGATGTCGCTAGAGAAAAGATCTGTCGTACCAAGAGACATTGGCAATTCCAAGCCAAACATAAGTGATGAATTCTTCACAGAATCTGCCTCAATTAAGAGAAACCATCCCAAGTACATGTCGATTCTTCTGACCGGTTCGAAAAGTGAGGGAGGAGACCGGTCAGTTTGGCCAGGAGGAATAGTAAGGTTTTGCCTTCAAAGGAAAGAATATCATGCCTCTCCTATCGACTTTAAAATCTCTGTGAGTCCATTGCGTCCCGTCGAGAAATGGATGCGATTCATGATGATCCAGGAGCATGTAAAAACGAATTTGACCAAGGCGCAAATCGTTGATGTTGTTGCGGCTTCCGCAGTGCTTCAGATTAGGAAAATTCCAGGCTTGGTTTCTTTTGTTTCCAGATGGTGTATGGACACCCATACGGCCGTATTCAGGTGGGGTGAAATGACCATCTCCTTGGAGAGCGTGGTTGTATTGCTGAACCTTCCCGTAATTGGGAACCTCGATGTTAGGTTGTCTGCAGATGAATAAGAAATGCACGCCGCCTTGCTTGCGAAATCAAAAGGATTCATTCGAAAAAAAAAACGATACGAGATGTTTATATGACTGGTGGGTGTCTCAGTGGTTTCCTGATGAGTTGGAGTCAAAACAGAAGAATAGTATGCTTCATGTCGCGACGTTCTTGGCTATTTGGTTATCTAGAGATATTTTTGACGACGGCTCGGGTAAGAAGGAGATAAGACATGAACTTATCAAGTTTTACATAAAATTGGCAAAAGGCGTCGTTCTCCCTTTTGGCGATTTGTTTCTTGGTTCTCTGTATGCACACTTGGACCAGCTGGTTTCGGACATGCGCGCCTCAAATGGCTACATGAAAGTGGATTCGTATATTCATGCCGCCTTTCTCCAGGCATGGATGTAGGATCATTTCGAGAAGTTTGCCCCGAAACCGTTGGCTGTACTTTCCGATTCTTGGGGTGTGTGACGACCCTCAAGCTCGTCAACGCTATTAGACTAGTCAAGGGACGTTTTAGCCGATAATTACTTGATTAGTTAAGACGAATGTTAATTATTAGGAATTAATATAATAACGATCTACATACGAATCTAGTATCATCGATTAGGTCTCGAAAAGTTATGCGTAATGGACTACTCGCACGCGTCATTCGGACACTGGGTGATGAAGATTTATCAATTTGTATTCGAAGGGTAAAATCATAATCTTGGATATTACTTGGTGGCTGCACGTGTCGAAGCCAATGGGTGTGTCATCAAATTGGGTCGGCCTTATCTCCGTGTCAAGAAGATAACTCTTATTCTTCTTTCCTCTCTTTTTCTTCTTCATTCTTCATTCTTCTTCTGTTTTTCTTCTTTAGTGAGTTTGAGAATCAAATTCATGATTCTGATATTGAAATAAGATTGATAAAGATCGACGATGGGTGGTTGGTGGTGAAGATTATTCGTATTTGATTCCGAATCGAAGGAGAAAGTAAATAGGTGAGTTAGGGTTTCTGGATTTGAAGTTAGGTTTGCATGGAACTGGTGATGATGAAATCTAGATGTTAATGGATGAAGAAGAGAAAGGTTGTTGTTAAATCATTGAAGTAAAGCTTCTGTAATGATAAATCAAAGAAGTTAGGGTTTCTCGGATATTTTAATTAGAGTTCGAATTAGTGATGAATAAGAAGAATTATAATCTGGGTATGGTGTTATAAGAGTTGAATCGAAGTTTGAATTTAGTTACAGAGATGAAAGAATCAAGAAGTTGTTTAGGGTTTTCTGGAAATTGGAAAGGATGGTGAAGATTGTTGGGTATTGGTTAAACTGAATTGGCTGATTATTAGTGTTCTTGAGATAATTTGTTGAACCAGATCAAAGAGGCGAATAATTTAGTCACAACGGCACAGACGAAGCTTTTTGAGGTAACTATCTGTTAATTGACTTAGTAAAGTTAATTATTCTCTTTACAGTTTGAATTTATATGTTTGTTGAGGAAATTTAGAGTTGAGATAGTTATAGGTGGTGGTGTTATGATTGATATGGCAGTTATAGTAGTTCTGGTGGAGAAGATTGTAGATGGAACAATCTGAGTTTGAAAGGAAGTGTTGAAGAAAGGTATAATTGAGTGTAGTTGTGGTGGTGATAATGTTGATGTTACAGGGGAGGATATGTGTAATGGTGATGGTTGTGTAATTGTTTTATGTTTCTGAATTGAAGCTCTTTTAGGGTGGTTATGGTTTGGGTGAATGGTGAGAATGTGGATAATGCATTGAGTTTGTATGAGTATGGTGATGTTGATGATTGTTTGTATTGAATTGAACTGGAGTTGGTGGTATTGAAGTGAACTGAATTACAACAGTTCATGTGGTGAGTTTTGAGAGATTTGGGTGTGCATATGAGGGATGGGATGAATTACAGGGAGTCGTTGAAGGGTTGGATTGAGTTACAGTTTGTAACTAGTTGATCTGATTTTGAGGATGGTGTTGTGTCTGCAAGGTGTTACAGTTTCATTTCAAGTTATAAAGTATAGGTTATGAGAATTGGTGTGGAGATGTATTGTAGGGAAAGGTTTGTTATAGAGAAATGGTAATAGTTCTGTTAAGTTGAAGATTATGGAAATTGTATGGAGTTTATATTTCTTTAGAGAGTTTGGTATGCGTTGCAGTTAAGGATGTGAGTGAATGGGTTTGATGTAATGATCTAGGCTTTCAAATGATATTGCTGTTGTGACTGTCAAGTCATAATTGTTGTGATCAGAAAGGTTGAATTGAATGGGTTGTGCTGGTCTTGGTATTATGGGTTACTGGTGGTTGAAGTAATTGGATTTGAGTCAGTATATGATAGAGATGAAATGGGTTTTGCACTGTGAGGATGTAACTGTGGTGTAGAGTATTGTTGTATGTTGAGTTGGAGTTTCAGTTAGGAGTGAAGTGTAATCAAAGGGGAGTTTTAGATGAGATTTGGGTACTGTTTGGGTTGAGGTATTTTGCAGCTACTGCACATGTAGATATATGATGAAGTTGTTTGTAATGTTGTTGTGGCTTTGGCCTTTGAGAAAGCCTGCAATTGTAGACCAAGGTAAACTCAGTTTAGTATTGTAACTGAAATTTGAAGTTTGTTTAAGATTGAATGAAATGAATTGTTGTTATTTGAGTTGATTGAGTTGCTGCAATAGAATTAGGCTGTTAGTCATCCCAGTCAGATGTCTGACTAGTTTTCTTAGTTGACTCAGTTAATCTGACTGAGTCAAGAGTGAATCTGACTTAACTTAACCAGTCTTAGTGACTGAGTTAACCCAGCTTTGAATCGGTTTGACCAAATCTAACTCAGTGACTCTTGACTAAGTTGAACCAGTTGACCGATTCATAATTGACCATTGTCCCTGGACTTTGACTTGACTTGGACGTTGACTGTTAGTTGACTTTTGACTGTTAGTTCAACCGTTAGTGATCGTTAGATTGACCCAGTTGGGCCAGGCCCTTATTAATGGGTTTGTTTAAGTGGGCTTGGGCTTTAGACTAGTTATCTTATATTGATGTTTTGGACCACTTATGGTCCGAATTGACCTTTGACTTCTTCTACAAAGTTGTAGACATTCATAAGACTTGGCTAATAGATTATAGAACCAACCTAATTGAATTAGTAAACCTTAGATTTGCTAATAATAGATAATGAAAAGGTGTAGAATCATAAATGGGCCTACAATTGTGAGATGGAACTATATGATTCTTGTATGAGCCATTTTGGCTAGATTCTTAGACTTCTTGTGTGATTAATAGTTAGTTATTAACAACGATCGATTCAAAGGATGAACCAGTGGATCGTGGATCTCGAGGTAGGCGTGGCCTGTCATAAAAAAAAAGGGTGTGGGAATGCATTTGACTCTTTGTATTCATTATTGTTGATTTTATAAAATTTTATGCTTAACAAATTCATGCATTGTCTGTTTCTGCATTCCATGTTTTGTTTAAAATGCATTATGATAATCCTGTCGATTCGGTGAATCTTTCCACGATGTGGAAAGGACTTGTATTGTTTTGTTGTCAATATGAATTGTTATGGGAAATGAGAATTTCCACTTGTGGTATATAGGATACGCTCCTTCACATTTATACTTACTTTAATTCAGCTTTTATTGTTTAGAGTATTGGCATCATGGTCTTGGTGGCATCCATAGCTATTAGGTGTGAATTGCCGGGTAGGGATTTACAACCATATTATACATTGTTTGAAGAAGGAGTTTGTCCATATATATGTATGATTATTTCAGTGACTTAGTCACTGTTTAATGTTTTCGAGGAAAAACATGTATTGTTTTCCAAATCTTGCCTATGATTACTTAGAAGGCTAAATGTTAATTATTCCCACTTGGTTTACGTGACAGATCGAGTTACTTGCAATGAAAGCTTCAAGGGTTGAGTTCGCTAGTTGATTAACTTCTGTTATATTTATTGTGTTGTATATTTTATTTGAAAACCAAGTGACTATTATATATGTATCAGTTGAGAACAGATTTTGTATATATATTTCTGAGCGGGGTTAGCTTTGGGCTAAGTCTTTGTAGCAGATTTCTTAATTGAAAGTTAAGTGTTTAATTTGGAATTTTAGTGCCTCTTATTTAGTTAATCTCTTGGATTAGTCAGCTGCTAGTTTAGGGGGCGCTACAAAAGTTGGTATCAGAGCTCACTATTAGAACTTATATGGTAGACAATAGGAATAGCCAGTGCCAGTTAGTGAACTAGATTAGTTTAGAATTGGGTTGGGTTTGTGAGATAAATCTTAATCATTAAAAGCTATCAATAATTAAAATAATTATTTGATTGATTGACTTGTTTGTTTGGTTGTTTGTATAATGAAATAAAAATTGTAGGGTACACTAATAGCTTTATAGCTAATAAGGATTGTGAATAAATTTTGCTTTAAAAAATTGCATTCTCTCTCCTCTCTTTTCCTCTTCTCTCTAAGAAAAAAAACTCTTATTCTCCATTAATCTCTTGCTCAGATTTGGTCCTTTTTGGACCAGATCTGAGCAAGATTTCTTTTTCTTTTCAAGTTTTAATCAAATAAAGTAGATTTTTTTGTTTTTGATGTCGTTTGACATATTTCTTAGCTATTTGGAGCGATTTTTCTTCGCCATTTGGGGCGAGTTTCTCTTCGCTTTGAGGGCGATTTATTCAAACCTTGATCGCGGGTTCGTGACTTGCTATTCTCGATTCAAGAACATCAACAATCCAATTCGGTATTGCTTAGAATTTATATTCAATCTAAGGGATTCAGGGCATCCGGGTTCGTTTGGATCTACAAGATTTTGTGCAAATAACTCCTTTCTTACAGGAGTATCTCTTATTGAAGAAGAAGAAAATATGATTAAATGGTCGGAATCGATTCCGGTTTATACCATCACCCTTCCCTACTATATTTACAAAAAATGGGCATCTTTACGGTATATGGCTCTTTCTCTTCGCGGTGTATTTGTAATTGATATCTTCATTTGTATTAGGGGTTTTATTATCTTGTACCTTGATGTTTTTGTTATTCTTGTAAGCGATCATGTAATCACGTTTTCATTTGAATGAATTGAAATTTGTTGATTGACCCAAAAAAAAAAAAAAAAAAAAGAATTGTGAATAAATTTTAAAGTATGCACACATAAATAATTAATGCTATAAAAATAGTGAGATTAGTATTATTGATAGAACTTGTAAATCACATGAGAATTTATTGAACACATTCTATGAAGAGTAAACAATCTATAATTGTAAGAATAATTTGAATAATAGTTCAATAATCAATGTTAATAACAAAAATATTATAATAACGATTATAGATGATAATAATAGTAATAATGATTTTTAATATAATAATGTTAGCATTTATCAATTAATACTATATTAAACTTAACTAAAATTTCAATAAGGATATATACCGATAAAAATAATAAATTATGATTAAATAATTATAGAAAATTAGTAACGCTTATCTATGGTTAAATTTAGTAAATTGAACGAATGACAATTAGAGATATATGTTTTGTGTCTAAACTAAATAATTAAAATAATACTTATTAGACGCTAGACGTAAAAAGATGAAGATATAATGTATATAATTAAATGACTCAACTTGTTAATAACCATGTAATGAAATTTTCTTTAGTCGAATAAATGATCCAGTAAATCATTAAAATGAAACATACATACATGAAATTGTAATGAGAGTATTTGGATACTTAATGTAATATTAGAATTAAAAGAAAATAAATTCGTAAGTTGATAGAATCCTTCTTCGTAAATAAATTTAACCATCTTTTAAAATGGAAAATTGGTATATAAACTTAAACTGTTAGAATTTAAATTAGTATTATATTGAGCATAGCTTAAATTAAAATTTTACTTACAAATATATAATAGCGATAAAATAATGACTACGATTAAATAACTATGAAAAGTTATTAGTGCTCATCTACGGTTAAGATTTGCAAAGTTAAAAATAACAAAGTAGGAGTATATGTTTTGCATTTAAATAAGATAGTTAAAACAAGACTTATTAAGTAAGGAATAAAAGAACGTGAGGTCATATAAGACTCATAATAAAGACTAAACTTGTTAACGATCTTACACCTAGATTATCTTTAGTCCAATAAATGATTCATTAAATCATTAAATTATACACATGACATAATAATTATAATACTTGAATTCTTAGTACAAAATTAAACTTAAAGGAGAATAAATTTGTCTATGAATAAGATACTTATTATTAATACAGAAATTTTAAGATTATGAAGACATACTAAATTTTTATGCAGACTCAAAGTTTAAATCATATTAAATTACCAACGCCAATATTTAACAAGACGTAGTATACGCATTCAATCTGAATAAATAAAATCTGTTATATTAATCTTTTCGTGAAAGTAAAATTATATTTACAAGATTAGGATTTAATAAAATTAAACTAAGTATCATTACTAAATAATTACTTCGATTTTATTTTAGCTACGCTGGTAATCAAATAAGGAAAATTGATATAAGAATAATGAAAATGATAATATAATTAAAACAATAATTTTTGATAAGATAAGTAATTAATAACATTATATTTTACTCATTGCTATAAAATTTAGAGTTATTGTAAATGTCATTTGAATAATAATTATTGGATAGTAATAGCAAAATGTAATTTTTATTAATAGTACAACTTAAGGATTATTTAACAATAAAATATATTTGAGGAAATAAAGTTAGATGAAAACAAATCGAGTATTAATAATAAAATTAAACTTAGCGTTATGATTAATTACAAATTAACTTTTATCGGTCTAAGTAATAAGAAATAAATGTTATAATAATGATGAAAGTATTAACATCAAATAATTATGGAAAAAAAATTTGTTAGCAGTTATTTACTCATATTAAGTCGTGTAATGAAATAAACAGATAGATATATTGTAAATGGTTATAACATTATAAGTTATTCTTACATAGTAAATGAATTTAAAAATTATATATGGTATTACAGCAAAGCTAAAAATATTGGATATCATAAATTGATGTGAGATCGAAATTGGATTAATTATTATGATAGAATAAATAAATAATAATAATGATAAATAAAAATAAAATAAATTATGATGATTAAATTGTTTAAAATGATGTAACCTATTTATATAATTTATGAAGTAGAAATTTTAGGCTAAATTAGTTACAATGAATTTAGAGATTGATTAGTCATAATAAGTTAGTGTTTAATTAATCAAATTTTGATGAATAAATTACTTAAAATGATGTAAATTATTTATATATATTTTATGAAGTAAATTATCAGAGTTGCACAAGTTAAGATAAAAGTTAAGGATTAATTAGAATTAATACATAGTTAATCCAGCACTGGGAAATAGTGAGGTTGGTAATTCTGATGTGTTCGGGTGATACTTGTTAGGTAGTAGGCATTGTCAGGCGTCGCGAACCTAGACAGGGCAACTGCATTCTTGTATCACTAGGCATTGAAGGGAGACTTGCTTCTATTTGTAAACTAATAGATCCCAAATTTTAATGAAAAACTTTATTGTTTAATATCTTCTAAAAGTACTTAGAACCAGTAAGTTATTGACTTAGAAATTAGTGTAGAAAATTTTCATGTAAGAAACTCAGACTTCCCTATTTGATAGAATCTAAATCAGTGTAGTTGAACCTAGAGCCACAAATTTTAGTAGTATAAAGCCATATAGGTTTGTGCTTCGTTTCTTGTTGTTTGCGCTTAGACAATAAATGGAATTATTCTATAAGGTGGGGAGTATATGAAGACCATAAGGATGGTTCAATTTTCGAGGACGAAAATGTTATAAGGTGGGGAGAATGTGACGACCCTCAAGCTCGTCAACGCTATTAGACTAGTCAAGGGACGTTTTATCCGATAATTACTTGATTAGTTAAGACGAATGTTAATTATTAGGAATTAATATAATAACGATCTACATACGAATCTAGTATCATCGATTAGGTCTCGAAAAGTTATGCGTAATGGACTACTCGCACGCGTCATTCGGACACTGGGTGATGAAGATTTATCAATTTGTATTCGAAGGGTAAAATTATAATCTTGGATATTACTTGGTGGCTGCACGTGTCGAAGCCAATGGGCGTGTCATCAAATTAGGTCGGCCTTATCTCCGTGTCGAGAAGATAACTCTTATTCTTCTTTCCTCTCTTTTTCTTCTTCATTCTTCATTCTTCTTCTTTTTCTTTCTTCTTTTGTTCTTCTTCTTTAGTGAGTTTGTGAATCAAATTCATGATTCTGATATTGAAATAAGATTGATAAAGATCGACGATGGGTGGTTGGTAGTGAAGATTATTCGTATTTGATTCCGAATCGAAGGATAAAGTAAATAGGTGAGTTAGGGTTTCTGGATTTGAAGTTAGGTTTGCATGGAACTGGTGATGATGAAATCTAGATGTTAATGGATGAAGAAGAGAAAGGTTATTGTTAAATCATTGAAGTAAAGCTTCTGTAATGATAAATCAAAGAAGTTAGGGTTTCTAGGATATTTGAATTAGAGTTGAATTAGTGATGAATAAGAAGAATTATAACAGGTATGGTGTTATAAGAGTTGAATCGAAGTTTGAATTTATTCTGAGATATGAAAGAATTAAGAAGTTGTTTAGGGTTTTCTGAAAATTGGAAAGGATGGTGAAGATTGTTGGGTATTGGTTAAATTTGAATTGGCTGATTATTAGTGTTCTTGAGATGATTTGCTGAACCAGATCAAAGAGGCGAAGAATTTAGTCACAATGGCACATGAGCAAAAGAAGCTTTTGAGGTAACTATTTGTTAATTGACTTAGTAAAGTTAATTATTCTCTTCTGATTTGAATTTATATGTTTGTTGAGGAAATTTAGAGTTGAGATAGTTATAGGTAGTGGTGTTATGATTGATATGGCAGTTATAGTAGTTCTGGTGGAGAAGATTGTATATGGAACAATCTGAGTTTGAAAGGAGGTGTTGAAGAAAGGTGTAATTGAGTTTAGTTGTGGTGGTGATAATGTTGATGTTACAGGGGAGGATATGTGTAATGGTGATGGTTGTGTAATTGTTTTATGTTTCTGAATTGAAGCTCTTTTAGGGTGGTTATGGTTTGGGTGAATGGTGAGAATGTGGATAATGCATTGAGTTTGTATGAGTATGGTGATGTTGATGATTGTTTATATTGAATTGAACTGGAGTTGGTGGTATTGAAGTGAACTGAATTACAACAGTTCATGTGGTGAGTTTTGAGAGATTTGGGTGTGCATATGAGGGATGGGATGAATTACAGGGAGTCGTTGAAGGGTTGGATTGAGTTACAGTTTGTAACTAGTTGATTTGGTTTTGAGAATGGTGTTGTGTCTGCAAGGTGTTACAATTTCATTTCAAGTTATAAAGTACAGGTTATGAGAATTGGTGTGGAGATGTATTGTAGGGAAAGGTTTGTTATAGAGAAATGGTAATAGTTTTGTTAAGTTGAAGATTATGGAAATTGTATGGAGTTTATATTTCTTTAGAGAGTTTGGTATGCGTTGCAGTTAAGGATGTGAGTGAATGGGTTTGATGTAGTGATCTAGGCTTTCAAATGATATTCTTCTGGATGTCAAGTCATAATTGTTGTGACTCGAGAAAGGTTGAATTGAATGGGTTGTCTTGGTCTTGGTATTATGGGTTACTTTTGGTGGTTGAAGTAATTGGATTTGAGTCAATATATGATAGAGATGAAATGGGTTTTTTGTGAGGATGTTGTGGTGTAGAGTATTGTTGTATGTTGAGTTGGAGTTTGATTAGGAGTGAAGTGTAATCAAGGGGAGTTTTAGATGAGATTTGGGTCTTGTTTGGGTTGAGGTATTTTGCGACTCACGCACATGTAGATATATGATGAAGTTGTTTGTAATGTTGTTGTGGCTTTGGCCTTTGAGAAAGCCTGCAATTGTAGACCAAGGTAAACTCAGTTTAGTATTGTAACTGAAATTTGAAGTTTGTTTAAGATTGAATGAAATGAATTGTTGTTATTTGAGTTGATTGAGTTAACCGCAATAGAATTAGGTCGTTAGTCATCCCGATCAGATATCGACTAGTTTTCTTAGTTATTTCGATTAATCTGATGAGTCAAGAGTGAATCTGACTTAACTTAACCAGTCTTAGTGGTGAGTTAACTTGAGCCTTGAATCGGTTTGACCAAATCACGACTCGGTGACTCTTGACTAAGTTGAACCAGTTGACCGATTCATAATTGACCATTGTCCCTGGACTTTGACTTGACTTGGACGTTGACTGTTATTTGAGTCTTGACTGTTAGTTCAACCATTAGTGACCGTTAAATTGACCCAGTTGGGCCAGGCCCTTATTAATAGGTTTGTTTAAGTGGGCTTGGGCTTTAGACTAGTTATCTTATATTGATGTTTTGGACCACTTATGGTCCGAATTGACCTTTGAATTCTTCTACAAAGTTGTAGACATTCATAAGACTTGGCTAATAGATTATAGAACTAACCTAATTGAATTAGTAAACCTTATATTTGCTAATAATAGATAATGAAAAGGTGTAGAATCATAAATGGGCCTATAATTGTGAGATGGAACTATATGATTCTTGTATGAGTCATTTTGGCTAGATTCTTAGACTTCTTGTGTGATTAACAGTTAGTTATTAACAACGATCGATTCAAAGGATGAAACAGTGGATCGTGGATCTCGAGGTAGGCGTGGCCTGTCATCAAAAAAAAAAGGGTGTGGGAATGCATTTGACTCTTTGTATTCATTATTGTTGCTTTTATAAAATTTTATGCTTAACAAACTCATGCATTGTCTGTTTCTGCATTCCATGTTTTGTTTAAAATGCATTATGATAATCCTGTCGATTCGGTGAATCTTTCCACGATGTGGAAAGGACTTGTATTGTTTTGTTGTCAATATGAATTATTATGGGAAATGAGAATTTCCACTTGTGGTATATAGGATACACTCCTTCACATTTATACCTACTTTAATTCAACTTTTATTGTTTAGAGTATTGGTCATCATGGTCTTGGTAGCATCCATAACTATTAGGTGTGAATTGCCGGGTAGGGATTTACAACCATATTATACATTGTTTGAAGAAGGAGTTTGTCCATATACATATATGATTATTTCAGTGACTTAGTCACTGTTTAATGTTTTCGGAAAAACATGTATTGTTTTCCAAATCTTGCATATGATTACTTAGAAGGTTAAATGTTAATTATTCCCACTTCAGTTTCTGTGACAGATCAGAGTTGCGCAGCGAAAGCTTCAAGGGTTAAGTTCGCTAGTTGATTAACTTCTGTTATATTTATTGTGTTGTATATTTTATTTGAAAACCAAATAACTATTATATATGTATCAGTTGAGAACAACTTTTGTATATATATTTCTGAGCGGGGTTAGCTTTGGGCTAAGTCTTTGTAGCAGATTTATTAATTGAAAGTTAAGTGTTTAATTTGGAATTTTAGTGCCTCTTATTTAGTTAATCTCTTGGATTAGTCAGCTGCTAAGCTAGGGGGCGCTACAGGGTGGCTCTAAGATACTGCGCTGGTCGAACAGGCGCCTAAAGACTGGTTCAAACCTGGTCGGACTTCATGACAACTCGTACGCGGTTAATTTTCGTCCATGGGCTCCGGTGCATGCGTCTATAACTCAGATCAGTACCTTTGCTCCTGCTCCAAAAATGCCTTTGTCTTCTGATAAAGAGGATCTGAGTGTTGGAGAGATGGTGTTCATGCGAAGCTGCACGCCATGTCATGTGTCGTCTTTATTTCGAGGATCTTGCGAAGAAATCTCTTACAACATCGATAGAGCGGCTCGGCATATGGGTTTTGACCAAGGGGTCCCACTCGTTCGTCAGCCGGTTGTTCCAGAAATCCCGTTGTCAACTGTTCTCTATGCTAGTGTTCTCGTGTCGGGAAAAAGTCTCCCTTTTCTGCTTGCGGAACGAAATCCATCAACAACCTCCAAATATAATAAATTTTGGCAGGACGAGTTTCTCGTTATCCATGGATTTGTGAGTGATGTGGTAGAAAACCGTCGCGGTAAGCCTTCTCCTGCAGTTTTAGCGGAACATCCACTCCTGAGGGATACCAAGCGAAAATATGTTAGCCCGAATGAAGATAGTCCCCAAGTGAAGGAGCGAAGATCTAAAAGACGTACTGGTGGTTTTCAGTCGTGTCCGACGGCTCTTCCGAATTTTAGTTCTTCCAATATGCGAGTATGTATAATTTTCTTCCTGATTCGGTCGGATTACGTATGTCTTTGTCTCATTTCTGAGCGTTTGTTCTTGTGTCTTGCCCAGGGTCTTAGCAGTGTGAACGCCTTTACTAAACTTGCACGTGGTCAGAAGACGACATCTCTTGGAATGGAAAGCGGCGGTGCTGAACCTTCCCATGGTGAAGAGGAATCCAAGAATGATGAAAGCTCAGAGTCCAGAGATGGCGAGAGTAGTTCTTCCGATAGCAGTGCTGAATATTCCTCCAGTCGATCTGAAAGCGAATAAGTGAGTCTTATCCATTTTATTCTTCTTCCTTATTTCTTCCTTCTCCTTTTTTTTTGAAGAGTGCCTAAGCCGTGATATCACAGAGCGAAGCCGGTTATGAAGATGAACTTGAGACGGAAGATGGTGGAGACACGGCTTCGTCTCCAACCGTGTCAGCTAAACCTGGTGGCTTTGAAATAGAGGCCAATCAAGATGAAAGAGTCGTTGTGACACATACAATGGAGATTTCTTATGTGAATGCTGGCAGAATTGTTGTTAGGAATCCTTTGCCAGTTATTGATGCAGTCACAGGCACTACCTTTTTTCCTCAATACCTGGTTCCTTATCCGGATCACGTGTTGATTAGGGGATTTAGCGTGCCAGCACGCGGCGTTATACACCAAGATATGGTAAACCTATGTTCATATTTCCACGACCAAGAAAATTACTAGCTGATACGCGCTGGTCAAGCGTGTGGAGGAAGCCTTGTCTTCGATTGACGACATGCGCAACGTGATTGGTCACACGGTTTCTCGGGATGTAATCTCAAGCTGGAGGTTCCATCGCGATATGTGCATAGAGTTCGAGTTCAATTCTCCTTGTTTCGTCGAAGGTTTCTCCGAGGTTGAAAAGCGGCTGGCCCAAACAGTCGAAGGTCCTTCCGTAGACATGGTGAAGAAGCAGGAAGCGAAATTCAAAAAATTATGCAGGAAGCTGAAGTTGAAAGGGTTGATCTCCAGAGCACGAGGGAGGCCTTTGCTAAGAGGAGAAATCCGCTGCTAGAAAACTTTCCTTGAATACATTTCTGCCTTTGGAACTTCTTATCTGTCAATTTTTTTTAAGGAAAATGAAATGCCTAGTTTATGGTTTTGATTTTCTGGGTTTTTTGGGTTGATGGACAAATGTTATCTCGAAGGTTTTTGGAATTTTCTTTTGGAATGAATTGTTTTGGTAATGAAATTATTGTGGTTATGATGGAAAGTGACGCGGGCATCCTAAGAAAAACCTGGAACCGTGTGTTGTAGATGACATGGGATGAAACATAACATGACTATCGGTTTTTCCATTCTTATGAAAACTTGAAATAGCAAACCACGTATCTTGTCTAGGTTAGACTTACTCGGTTTCTCAGGTCTCCTGATGAAAAAGGAACCTTCCGGTGTAATACAGAGTTTTATGGGAAGCGCCGCCATGATTGGAGAAAGTCCCCAGTCGTTAATGAGTTGCCTGATAACCGATTCAATGATTCTCAGGTGGATCATTTGCTTCAATTTTCTGGGAAGTGCCCAGTCATCCCTTGTCGTGTCATGACTGATAATCGAGTCATTTGGTAACTAATTCGTCGATCCTTGAGCGAATCGCCTGCTTCTACCATCTTGATGTTTGGGTCGAAGCATGAGATCGATGGTCGAAGATTGACATTGTAACCAAAAGATCAATCTCCAACTGTGGTCGCCAATTGTTTGTGGGTGAAAATGGTTTCTGCTGATTTCGGTAATTTATGGTGTGTGGGTGAGAAACGAATTTAAACCTAAATAATGTACTGCAAGGGAGTACTTTAGATTCGAGAGATCAATTTGTACAAGTCCGGCCTAAAAAAAGAAATGGCCGTTCCAGACTTGCTTCGGTCACAAAGTGGAGGAGAATGGGTTGGTTTTGGGGAGGGAAGCAAGGAAAGTGATGAGACCAGAATAACTGATTCTGGAAGAGTAGTTGTGTTACAACTTGTATCAGAAAGTGGGAAGCTAACGTATGAAAAGCTAGCAAACGTTTTTTGAGTGGTGTATGCTCATCCCTGAACCTGTTGTTCGGTGGAAATAAGTAAGACCTATTTATACAAGTCGAAGTGAAACATACTATGGTCTCATTAAGGAATGGAAAATGGGTGAGTAAATGGGAGGAGGTGGTAACAATTAACGCATGGAATTGATGTTCCATAAAACCGTTAACGCATGGAATTAATGTCCCATAAAACCGTTAATGCATGGAATTGATGTCCCATAAAAGAGCATTTCACCATTAAATCCCTGTATTTACTAACCACCTCATCCTTATGACGGGCGTAGTGTACGCCGCACGCTGTAAAACGCCAAACCAATACCCAAAGAGGATCCCCAGTTTGTGATATGTGTTGATGTCTCAAATGTTTTTTGTGGAAAACATGTAGAATATTGTTGTTGCTTGGCAAGTCGAGCTTGGGAGACTTGCTAGCTTGGTGACCTTCGATGGTCGAGATTTTGTATCTTAAGAGGAAAGGTAGTCGTTGATCGTCGCACACTTTCGTTTGTTGGTTGCCACATAGGGAAGCCCAGCATGGTGACGCGGCTAGGTTGGCATGCCATGGTGGCGCGGCTTGGTTAGCGTGACCAAACTAGGGTTTTGGGTCAAAGGTTACCATGTGTTGGCTGGTAACCTTGGACGGCTAGGATTTGCTCATGAGATTGAAGGGAGACCGTTGATTATCGCACGCCTTCATTTTGGTATCCGCGTAGGGAAGGCCAGCATGGTGGCGTGGCTAGGTTGGCATGGTTTGGCGTGGCCAAACTTAGGTTTTTGGGCCAAAGGTTACCTTGCGTCGCCTGGTAACCTTGGATGGCTAGGATTTGCTCCTGGGATTGAAGGGGGACCGTTGATTGTCGCACGCCTTCATTTTGGTAGCCACGTAGGGAAGGCCATCATAGTGGCGCGGCTAGGTGCGTTTGGCATGGTGGGGCCAATGGCTTAGCATGATGTTGGCACATGGTGCAGATAGCATGACCAAGACCAAGGCAAGGTACGGTTTGGCTTGGCATGGTGATGCCAAGGGTTTGACATGTCGTTGGCACATGGTGCGGCTAGCATGGATAGGGCCAAGGAAAGGTGCGGTTTGGCTTGGAATAGTGGGGCCAAGGGTTTGGCATGCCGTTGGCACATGGTGCGGCTAGCATGGCTAGGGCCAAGGCAAGGTGCGGTTCGGATTGACATGGTGGGGCCAAGGGTTTGGCATGCCGTTGGGACATGGTGCGGCTAGCGTGGCTAGGTCCAAGGAAATGTGTGGTTTTGCTTGGCATGTGGGGCCAAGGGTTTGGCGTGAATGGTTTGGCTTGGCATGGCGGGGCCAAGGGCTTGGCATGCCATGGGCGCATGGTGCGGCTAGCATGGCTAGGGCCAAGTCAAGGTGCGGTTTGGCTTGGCATGTGGGGCCAAGGGTTTGGCGTGACCAAGCTAGGTTTTTGGGTCAAAGGTTACCATGTGTTGTCTGGTAACCTTGGACGACTAGGATTTGCTTTTGTGATTGAAAGATGGCCGTTGATTGTTGCAGGCCTTTGTTTTGGCAGCCAGCGTTGTGCATGGTGTGTTGGGATGGCAAGCATGCTTGGTATGCTCTAGCGTGGAGATGTAGCTGGCACGGCTTGCCATTGGCACATGGGGTGAGGCTAGCATGGTCGGCATGCCTTGGCGCGGTAGGTGTGGCTGGCATGGTTTGCCATTGGCACAGGGAGTACGGCTAGCATGGTTGGCATGCCTTGGCGTGGTAAGTGTGGCTGGCACGGTTTTCCATTGGCACGTGTGGTGTGGGAATTAGGGTTTTGGCCTACCGAAACCCTAATTAGCATTAAAAAAAGGTACCCTGGTAATTTCTCGCAGTCAAATTAAAGGGTTCAATAAATGCGCTTGGTGGAGACATTATTACTCAAGCTCTGTAACGTCATTGTCTGACCAGTGTTCTACGATTTTAACCCTAAGCTAAAAACCACCATCAACAGCAGGAAATTAGGATTCAAAATTTCTTTTTGGTTAGAGATGGAATATTTCTGATTTACATTGTGGTTGACTGTTATGTATTTTATTTTGGAAAGAAGCCCTTATGTGGTTAATAGTTATTTCTAATTCACATATAGAGTACTAGATAGGTTGACAACTTAAATAATAAGACCAACAAAATTAATAGCAAAATATGATTATAGAACGAAATTTATGGAAGAAAATGAGATAACTGTGTTGAGAAGAGTTTTTTTTTTCTTCTTCTTTTTCTTTAGATGAGGTTTTAGTTTTAACCTCCATATTAAAGTAGGCTAAACATTAAATTAAATAGTATAGAGATTAGAGTTTGTATTAACTAATTACAACTATGGGTGGGCCAAAATTTTCACCTTACAAATACTAAAAAGTATTGGGTTAAAATCATGGAAGGGCGATGGCCTAGCTTCGCCCCTTGCTAAATATGTCCCTGCACAAAGTTTTATCAGAACAATATGGTTCCCAAGGCTAATATCTTTTAACTATAATTTTGGATAGTAGATTACTTAAGGGTTATTTAACATTTGGTACCCAGTAAATGTCCAACACCTAGCTTTGATACCCAATATTCAGAATATTAGCCTTTGGTACCTAGACCAGACGTTGACCGTCAAAGACAAATTTTGACTTAACAATTATTAAATTTTAACAATTCTAAATTAAAAAAATGTAATTTTACAAATTTATCCCGAACCTTTATCTCCTTCCTTCTCTTTTTGTATCTAGTAACGATCTGTGTTAACGATCTGTGTTTCTTCCTCTTTGGTATTAGGTAAAGATTGAATATCAAAATTCATGATACTTAACCTAATCCATCTGCAATCAAATCAAAATTAACCAAAAATCTAAACAAAAAGAATAGATACCATTTGATTTTTCATCATCCGCAAAGGGAAAGTCTCGCCACCATCAAAAATCAGAAACATAGCGTACCTGCACTCGCCTAAATCTCAAATCAGATGTACAGTACATAGAAGGTTGTAAAGTAGCTTTCGGTGGCGGTGGTGTCGGCAAAGTTGTTGAAAATGGTTTGGAGGTATATTTCTATGTATGAAACTGATTGTTAAGATCAAGATATACTGTTTCATTCATTCTCCAATTTTAAATTTAATTTTATATTGAAATTTGAAATTTGTTTTCTCTCCTGATTTGTTGTGATTGAATGTCAGTGATGGGGTTGGCTTCAAATTTCGGTGAATGTTAGTGATGGGTTTGAAAAAAAAAATCTCTCATGGATGATTTTCATTGCATTACCAGCCTCTCTCCAAATTGGGCATTCTAATTCAAGTGTTCTACAATGGGCAGAAGACAGTAATAGTGATGGTGATATAAATTCTTGTTTATCTTCATCTATTACAAGATCTGATGGCACTGGTGGATATTTTTTTTTTGTGATCTTGGATGAGTGATTCATTTTTTCGATTGCGTAAGAACTCATCCACCCACTACAAACTCATGGTTGTGTGTTATTTGTGTTGAAATGTAGAAATTGGGTTTGGATAATATACAAATGTGAATGGCATGTGTGTATGAAATTGTAGTTCAGAAAATAATGGATTTGCCTGCAAAGTGTTCGGGAAAATGCTTGAGTGAGAGTTTACCAAGGATGAGACGATGTGAAACTAAAAAAAGGGTAAGATGGTCTAAAACATCTCCCACGTAGTCAGTCTTTTAGGGTGAATAATAAATTAAATAATATTTTAATAAAAATTAGGAAAAACAAAATAAGTATCAGTCAAAGTTTGACTTTGACGGTCAACATCTGGTCTAGGTACCAACGGCTAATATTTTAAATATTGAGTACCAAAGCTAGGTGTTGGACATTTGCTAGGCACCAAACGTTAAATAACCCATTACTTAATATTTTGGAGAACAAAAAAAATTAATGTCAAGTATTATGGATGATGGCATTTCATTTTAATATGTGTTTACTTTAAGAAAATGTGCTATTTATATTGATACTTTCATAGCAGTTTTCTTCACAGTGAAAAAAAGCAGTTTTTTTGCAAAAAATGACAAGAAAATACAATTCTGGTTCATTGTTTATAATAAAAGTTCATTAAATATGATGAACTGAAAAAATGGTGAAGTAAAATAAAAGTTTATTATAGACAATGAACTAGCATAGCAGTTCAATATCACTTAAAATTAGTTCAATAGCAGTTAAAACCAGTTCATTCCAACAAATAAACTAGAATAACAGTTCAAATCAGTTCATTCCAGAAAATGAAGTTAAAAAAAGGAGTTCATTCCAGATAATGAAGTTTAAAAAAAAAGAAGAAGAAGTTCATTCCAGACAATGAAGTACATCAATAGTATAAAGTATAGTTTAGCTAACTTTGCCTATCTGAGTGGTGGTCAGGATTTATCCTTGGCAAAGATAAATCAAAGGATGTGGTTCTCCGTGCCACACTCTAAAAGTCGCACACGTGGTGTTCGTTCCAATATTATGAATTAAAAATGAATACTCAAGTCAAGATATGGAATTTGAAAAATTATAACGGGGAGGTTCGAACTCATGACCTATTGTGTCATAAGAGTGGCCTCTAACCATTGTTCCACCTTGGTTGGAATTGATAGAAAAGATAAATCAACAGTGGTTGTTTGTTTAACTTATATATTAATTAGTATAAGTATTTTATTAATTAGTATAAGTGATTTGTCTAGAGAGAAGATAAATCTATGGTTATGGTTTGTTCAACTTAAATATTAATTAGTATAAGTGTTTTATTAATTGATGCCTCATTATAAATGATTTATTAATTTTACATCATAAATATCCCTTAATTAATATTAATACATATCTCCATCAATAAATAATAATTTTGACAAAAATTATTTCAATAGATATTAGTGGTGGTGGTGGTAGTAGAGGAAGAAGTAAGTGGTGGAAGCGGTGGAAGGTGTTACTAAGTGGTGGAGGCGGTAACATTAGTTTTAGCGGAAGAAATAGTGGTATTTGGATGGTTTTAATGGCGGTGATATTGGTTTTTTCTTTTTGAATCAAAAATAATAAAAAAAATTCATGACGGGTAACATTGTATTGTGAAAAGTATAGTTGGTTGTTTTTGACACGACCAAAAAAGGAGGATAACAAATACTTTTGGGATGATACCAAATCATATAAGACAAAATGGTTGTTTTTGGTACCATTTACTATCTTTGGTAACCGTTAGGTCATAAGCATAATTTTCAATATTAACAAAAAACATATAGTTGAATAAATTAATTGACGACCTAAGTTTGTTAAATCTAAACTTTATACATGACGTGTGGGATTAAAAGTTATAAGTGTGCCTAATATTCTACGAGGGATGGAAAATGGTGGTGGTGGAGAAAGAAGTGATATCTGGTGGTTTGTGGTGCTGGCCGGTATTGATGAGTAGTAATTGACTATGTTAATTATGTGCTGCTACAAAAGGATAACACTATAAATTAGAAATGTGGTTGATCGTCTTAATGCTAATATAAACTCGGTTAAAATACATGAAAATTACATATTTAGTATCAAGGTTTCTCCGTCCAATAGATAAATCTAAGGTTGTATTGAGATCCCGTAAGCAGAGGGCGAGTTGGTCTTGGATTTTTGAATGATAATGAATATAATGAAACGCTCCCTCTCGGTTTCTCCAATGAAAACCGAAACCTTCTAAAAAAATAATCAATCGAACAACACTTAGATGGAACGCATCACCACCAGTGTAAACTTCTATGAATTGCTACATATCCAGTGAAATTTCTACAGATTAATCTAGTGATTTCTTCCTACCATAGTTTTTAACGAGGCATGCAATTAAATCTCTAATAGTGATTATAAAGGTATTTAATAATTACAAAATTCTCTTATAAGTTTTGTTTATGCAAGTATTGATTTAACTTCGGTTCTTTTATATTTTTGTGTTAAGTTGATGACTTTTTAATTTGAATACATGTTTGGTTAAAAAACTTTGATACATATAGGGTATTTTCTTTGTAGAACTGATGTTAGTCTCTCATTTTTCCCGTTAGCACTTTGTTTCGATCCCGTATTTGTAGACATTATTTGACTAATATTGGGGTATTTGTTTAATATCAAGGACGATTAAACCCAATGTGTGTTGTATACATTGAAGGCGACAGAAGTTTGTGTCGGCTCTACCTTGAAACTAATAATTTTTCTTCGGAAGGTTAGTTGAATTTATGTAGATACAAATATCAATATGACTATGCTCTTTAAAACTCCAAATTACTTGAGTAACATTAGATGTGAGAACGTCATTCATGCACTACTTAGCATAGTTGGTGTGAAATCTTTTTATCCACGAATTTCTTCAATTTTATGTTATCAATATGATTGAGAAAGAATCTTACACATGTTTTGATTTACTATTATAAGTTTATTTTTTCAACTCACATGTGTATATCCCAGCCTTCCAATAGCCAAGAGTTCTTCATTTTTATAACTCTCACATTTGTAAATAAATAAATAAATAAATAGTGTTTATCTATAGTAGGGAAAATATTATGGGTTTTTTCTTTACTCCTTAGAGCCTTAGTTATCAATAATTTCGGAACAAATGTATTCATAAACATCATGGAGTTGGATTGGCGAGTTTTAGGTATATCTTGTTAGATGAAATATTATTTTTAAAGTTTGAAATTATGGTATGATGGAACAATAAATGGGGAATTTTTTTATTTACTGTATCTTTTATTTTATTTTCATTTTCATGTTGGTACAACATTATTACTCCGTCCAGATAATAAATTGGAATAGCATGCTTAAATAAAAAAATAAAAAGATCAGGTATCCCATTTTGTTTTCCAAAACCTATTTGAATATCAAAATAATTACTCATGAATAAAATGAAGCAAGAGGAATGTGAACAATATCGTATTAGAGACAAAACATCCCGTGCCATTACGGCACGGGTTAAGATCTAGTATCCCATAAAATAACATTTCAATAGCAATTATACAAAAAGGGAGTTCACCCCAGAAAATAAAGATCATTCCAGAGAATGAAGTACATATCTCATAGAAAAACTAACACCAGTTCATGTTCAAAAATTAAAAAGAAAATAAAACTAATAGCAGTTCATATACCGTAAAAAATAAAAACTAATAGAAGTTCAAGAGTACTACTCCAGCAGTAGTTGACGACAAGTAGTTTTGTTATGATTCCTGAGCTTCTTGTAATTTGAGCACTTCATAGGCTTCCTCTCCTTCTCAAAAGCACTGCGAATATGCTTCTTTGTTGGCCTCCCTGGAGGTGGCCTTGGAATACCATGAAGAACTCTGTCCCCAGGGTCATACACTACATGCCTATCATGGTTGGGGATGGGGAGAATTACAGAAGCATAAGACATACGAAAATGATGTGTACCAAAGTAAGGCTCAATATACATCAACATCTCGACACCCTTGCAAGTTGAAAGTGATAGAAGGAGTGGCGTGAACACAAGGGAACCCGAAAACTTTCCATCTTTGACAAGTACATGTCATCTTTATCAGATTAAAAACGTGATAGGTTGGAGAGTGCACCTCGTAGATATTGTTACCTGACTTGGTAACATTCCATGGACGACCTATATCGATATTTTCCTTGAGTGCAACTTGGAAGACGAGAGTCAAACTATGTGGAAAAGTTCAACCAAGCTCGTGTCTTTCTGAATTGAACCTCATAATCTTTATCCTGAGCTCATCAAAAAGAGCAGGTGGATGCAAATTACTTTCATGATGAATCCAACTATTAAAATATTCCTCAATACTTGATGGGTGCATCTTATACCTACATCTTACAAAGAAAGCATTTTCCCAGTACTTGGGATCAATATTTCTGAGATACTTGGAAACCCACCCACATCCAATGATACACATCTCATTCAAAGCAACAATATAAACTAATCAAAAAAAAAAAACTATCAGTTCATTTAGAAATATGAACTGAAATTATCAGTTTGTTTAGTAAACTATCAGTTCATTTAGAAGTATGAACTAAAACTACCAGTTCATTAGGAACTATGAAATAATTAAAAAGAAAAACAGTCAGTTCAATAAGGAATATGAACTAGCTAATGAACTAATAAAAAGAAAACAATTAGTTCATTAACAAGTATGAACTAACAGACCGTTCGGTTGGGAGAATTGGATTCCTAGGGAATGCGCCCAATTCCTTGAACCGAACGGGGCAAATGAACTCCATGTAATTGGGAATTTTAATTCCTAAGAATCCAATTCCCTCAAAAATGATCGATTTCCATTGCATTGGTCCAATGATGCAATGGAATTGCATTCCAAGGTAATAACAAAGATAATTGAATTATCTCAACCGAACATGAATTTTTTGGATTGGAATCCAATTCCAAGAATTGGATTACCCAATAATTGAATTCCTAGGATTCTAATTCACCTAACCGAACGGGCTATAAAGTAAAGAAAACAGACAGTTCAGTTTAGAAAAATATGGACAAAAATGTGAGTTATACAATTTTTTTTTTTTTACCTTGGTTCCCATTTACGCCAATGGCAGCCATCAACATTCTCTTAAATCTCCCAGTGAGAAATATTGCATCACAACAAAGCATAGGGCGAATGTACTTATATCCTTTGATACAAGCACTAAAAAATTTGAAAAGCCTCTCAAACCGTTTAGTCTCATGATTAACTTCAAACTTAACATAATTTCCAGGATTGGTAGACGTTAATTATTCGACATACCAAACAAGGTCTATATAAATTTTTATATCATCACCATATATCTCTACCTGAGATTCTTCCTTCCCTTTATAATCATGATGGTATTTTATGTTAATACCATAACAACTCTTCATCTGAGCAACAATATCCAAAGATTTTATCGACGGATTTGATTGTATTTGATCCTTGATTAGATGTTTCATCAATTTCTTCGTCACAGGGGGATTCTTCAGCTTAAAACTACCACCATATGTGTGATTCCCATTGAATTCCTTGATTCCAAAGATACTTTTGGCAGTATCAATTGGGATACTGTGGAGATAAAAATGATAATCTGCATTCCTAGCAGACTTGATGGTATACTCAAGTCTATCATTCTTAACATTTACAACTTTATAACCATACTTCATGCAATATTCTTTGATAGTTGAGCGCACCCTCTTCAACACCACCATGAAAAACTTGACCAAACATTTAAAAAAGTCTTCCGAACCTTCAGATAAAAGAGGTTTTAATACCTCATAACCTTCCTTCAGGTATTTAATCTTTGAAGTTTTAGTAAGCTCGCTACATGATTCATAGTCACTGAGCGACTGCATGGAAATACCAGATGAAGAGATAGAAGCAGCACCATTAGAAGCCTCCTCAACTAAAAAATCAAAATGTGAGAGATACTTTGAACAAGAAACATCAATTAGACCTTGAAGAGTTAAATCACAACTGATAAACACTTTCTCACAACCTTCAGCATGACTAAATCTTATGGTCTGAGGAGTCTAGGATCTCCAATAATCACAAACATATATTTTCAAATCATGAAGCAACGACCGTAAAGAAATTTCCAATGGAATTCCATGTCCTTTGTAGTATATAACTGAATAAAAACTTGAGAGAGACATACAGAACCTGAAAAAACAAAAAATGAAGGTTCACATAAACAAATGAACACACAAAAAAAAGAAGTTGTTATGCATAGTTCATTCTAACAGATGAACACTTAAATCTTAACAAAAAAAAGAAAAGAGTCCATTCTTAAATATGAAGACCATATTTTTAACAAGTAACTTCATTCTAATAGATGAACACCTAAATTCTTAACAAAAAAGGAGTTCATTTACCAGATGAACACCTAATTTCTTAACCAAAAAGAGTTCAATCTTAAAGATGAAGAATTTATTCTTAACAAAATAACTTCATTCTGATAGATGAACAAGCAGCATCAATACTTCTACTTAATAAAAAAAGAGTTCATTCTAACAGATGAAGCCTTATTCTTAACAAACAAAAAAAAACTTCATTCATTCATATTGTTCTTAAAATCAAACTAATCAAAAAAAGCATAGATTGCAACAAATACTTATCTACAATGCATAAACTGGAACATGATTCATAAACACGTTAGGTTTCATTAGTTTGATTAGTTCACTAAACCTGATGAACTCCTGGTGAGAAGAGAAAGAAAACTGATTTACAAATTACTTCAAATGAAGAAACAATCAGAGAAAAGAATTAGTATGAAAACTCACCATAAATAAGAAAAATTCCAAAATTACTTAAAATTAAACACTGCAAATCGAATCAAATCAAATCTTCGTCTTTATAAAAATAGACTCAATCTTCCTAATCAAATCGGATTTTCATATGATCTAAATCAATCTTCGAAAATAAAATCTTCATAAACAAAATTAGCTCTAAAAATTCAAAATCAATCTTCGAAAACCAAAATCAGCTCCTAAATCAAATCAGTCTTCGCAATAAAAAAAGAATCAAATTAATTTGTTGTAAATCGTATTAATCTTCATATCAAATCGATTCATCCTTTGTATCATGGTTTCTACTTTACTAATTAGGTTATGTCAGGGCCGGCCCTGAGATTTTGCTGCCCCGAAGGGTAAGTAAAAATGTTGCCCCCTCTCCCTAGGGACAGGCTCTGTTGATGTTCAATCTCTTTTCCATGAAAGGTAGTAAAAAAAAGTTAATATCATGAATGTAAAAAACCATACTTATACAAACAACAAATCAGACACGCATAAACAGAATAAGATTGCACAAGATTAAGTGGGAATGCTTAATATAGTTCTTAGAATTGAGAAGGAAATCATATTACTTTTGGAAGGAGTAGCGTGGTTCAAATCAATCACATAATATAAATGATAATCTAACTTATAATTGAACTTGGGGTATAGTTTTGCTTAACGGGGAGGCGGTGGTTCAAGTGAAAGTGGTGTAGCGAAAGAACTTGGAACCAGGAGGAAGGAGACGAAGTTTTCTAAAGAGTCCGATAGAAAAACAAATTGGTCTGATTCTCTAACTGAAATATTTGAGACTCTTATATAATTATCAAAAATCTATTACAGTAACTAAGTTATTAAAATATGCCCCCAAGTCTAATTATGAATAAGTCATTTTATTTCTTGTAATCACGATTCAAACCTTCATTTCTGTAAGTTTAACATAAACCACCCCTAAACAAAATCTAAATTTGCTGCCCCTGATCAGTGCTGCCCCGAAGTTAACCTTCATTGACCTTCCCTCAGGGCCGGCACTGGGTTATGTAGACGGAGGAACTCCCAGTTGGGTCAATTTGTGTATCTTTTAGCCATTCAAAAAAGATAAATGGAAAATAAATTTGAAAAGAAAAATACTAGAACACCGATGCTACGGTGGGAGGGACGACCGAAAGAAAACGAAACACCGCTAATTGTATAACGGTAATTTTATCGTTTGTGGCGAAAATAATTACAAATGCATGATAATCCTAATGATATATAAAAGAATTTTATCGTTTATTTTCTTTTCATCCAAAGATGCTTTAGTGAAGGTTTCGGCTCTTTGGTGCGCGCACACATGCGTATGGGATGTGCAAGCAACGCACCAGTCATGCGAAGGGTTAAACTTTGTAGTCACAGTCTACACTACAGATAGCCAACTTAGTTTCGCTAGAGACATGTGTTTCCGTCTCGGAGGCTGGGACACGTGGGCAGGTGATAATAAGTTTGTTATTTTGCAACTTGAAAGTAATAAACGAAAACCTACCCACTTTCTCTTTTCTTACTTCATCTCCATTAACGAAAACTTACCCACCTGTTCTCATTCCACACCATTAACTTCATCTCCCATAGTCCCACTCCGTGACTCGATCAACTGTATGTTCTTTGTAATTTTTGTTTGACACAAATATTAGACGGCCCCATGTTCGTTGTAACAGAACAGCCTCATGTTGTTGCTGATGCAATCTACTCGATTGGAGTTAGAAGTGTGTATTTGAATTAGTAGTTAATATTTGTATTCGATTGAATTGGATTATCCAATTAACTTTAATCTGCCTTTATATCTCAGAAATCAGAATTGGTGTATGAATTGAAGTGTTTGTGTATGAAAAATTGTAGGAGGTGGAGGTGGTGGCAGTGAGTATGAATTGAAATTTGGAATTGGTGAATTTGAAATCTACAATCGAAATTGGTTGTTAGTGATGGTGGTGCTGATAGTGGAGGGTGTTGGCGGTGACACAAAGTGAAGCAAAATTGAATCAGAATTGGAAAATTGGTGGATATATGAAATTGAAATTGGAAAATTTTGTTATATGAATTAGTGATTAGTGTTGCTGGCGGTGAAGGTAGTGATGGTGGACGGTGTCGGCGGTGACAAAATCAGGGTTAGCTGATTAAGAAATTGTAAGGAAGAGGCGAGGGTTTAGAAATAAGGAAGAGAGTGCTGTTAATTTGGTTATACTGGTGGTGATGTTTACAGTGGTGGTAAAAGCGGTGCTGCTGCTAAAGTTGGTGATTGTACCGGTTGGTAGCGCCGGTGTTGTTTACAGTGGTGATGGTGCTGCTGCTGGTGTAGTAGTGGTGGCGGTAGTAGTGCTGGTTGTGGTGGCGAAGGCAGTGGTGATGACGAAGGCGATGGCGGTTGTATGTGGGCGTAGGTGGCTATGCTAGTTGTGGTGGTTGTGCTGGTGGTGATGGCGATGGTATCGGTGGTTGTGTTGCTGGAGGTGGAGGAAGAGGGTGGTGGTGTTGGAGGCGGCGATGGTAATGGTTTTGGTCTGGCGTTGCTGGTGGTGGAGAGCTATCGGTGAAGGTGACGAACTAAGAAACTGAAGTGCAGAAGAAAAGAAAAGAAAGAGACGCGTACTGTAAAGAGGAGAGGGGCAAATTCGTCAAGTAACAAAAAAATAAGACACTGAATTCTAATCTTTTTAAGAAATTGAAAATTGACAAAAGAGTGGCCATAAAAGAATCTCCCTCCCTACGTGCCCTCCGATCGGTCGGCCCAACCGGCCCAACCAGAGAAAGAGCGAGAGGGAGAACTCACGTGCGATGAGTTTTTCCTCGTACGTTTACGAAAGAAAGAAATAAAGTGGTCCCATTTCCATTCTCCCCTGTGAAACAAAATAATAAATGTACTCCACCAAATCTTCAATGGCCAGACGCCACTTGTACCTAGTCATGACTAGAGTTTTCGGCACAAATCAACTATACCTAACTTAAAGGGAAATAGAGCCCCCTTGGTGCATACGCCGAAAACAACTAGACCCAAGGGAAATAGACACTTTGACATTTTCCCGGCCAATTTTATATAGTGACTAAAAAGTTATTAACCACTCACAAAAATTAACTGGAGGAACTCCCTCGGGGTGTCTTAACTAGAAGTCTGTTGATGATGTGTTCCGGTAGCTCACGCACGCCCAATCTCAGCCCAAGATGCGATTTCTCGCCGCTGGAAGCCTACAACTTAAAATTGTATCAAGTTAAATCAGTTGGATTCAAAAGTACTGGCGTATAACAAAGTATATATGATAAAAAAAAAAACAAATTATGAAAATAAGTTGTCTTGACTAATGCTTAATCACTTTTTTTTTTTAAAGATGGGTTTAACAACCCAATGATTAATCACATTTCGAAATTAATGGGAGCGAACTGTTACTAGTAATTGAGCTCCTTTGTTTCAGAGTCTAGGACAGTACCCAGACTACGATGTGGTTGGGCCACATACATTTTGTATGTGACCCCTCTTTATTTTTTGACACATATCTAACTAAAATACCTACCCCTCCAAATTCTCTCAACCGCTCTATTTTTTGAGAAAAAGTAGGAAGTTAAAAAATAAAAAACACAAAACAGTTATGTAATAAAATTGGTTTTCAAACTTTTTCCTAATTTGTATGACGTGTCAGCATTTAAAAAAGGGCAACATTCTTGAAATATGTGGCCCTACCACATCGTAAATGCACTGCTTGGACAGGAGAGAGAAATGTAAAAGTCTTAGGACCACCAACCAACACTGAGTTTGGACACACAACCGACTAACAGACTGTAAACTGAAGATACGGATTAATTTGTTTGGAAACCGTGCAGCTTTGCAAGTCGAATCACACGTTAGGCAAACAAATCATTTTGAGACAATATTTCTTTGACCCCTCCTCCAAACATGTTACATTATTTTCATTTTTATTTTGAAGCAAACATGTTATACGCTTCTCCGTCATTGCAAAAATGACGGTAATATCTAAAACTATACCCCTTGCACTCAAATCGGCCCTAGCGTACGGAAACTCAAATATTTTTATTTAGTAAATAAACAACACGGTTGAATGATGATCGAGCCTGGCAACACTGTGAACAAGATATTGAGTATGAACCACCAGATCGGTTGTGTTTTTAACGGTCAGTGGGGGACTCAAACTTCTCATCTCAGGCATGAAAATTTTAAAGATTTCCCAGTTGGTTAAACCAGATGTTACTTTGTGCCCATCTTGCTATAACTGCCACGACAAAAATCATCGTCATACAAAATTATGAAAGTTTTCACTTTATATATCTTATGAGATCATCATAGTTTCCACTTTCAGAGTCTAGGACTAGGCATGAAAGTTTTTCAGACTTCCCAGTTGATTACAAATTCGAACTTTAGGCCGTTGGATGGTCATTTATCTTATGAGATCATTGGTTGATTGTATCATGTGGTCCAGCATATACAATACGTTAGTGAAGGGTATAAAACATCTTTGCACTTGCATTTAATGCATGCAGAGTTTTAGACAACATTAGCAGAAGAGAGAAAAAAAGAGAGACAAAAGAAAGTAAAAAAACCAACCATCTTGTTTCTTTTTTGAGAATTAAAGTTTTGAAATATATTTGCAGAGGAACAAGATCAGTTTCTGAATAATTTTGAGAGAGAGATAGAGAGTTATAGAGGGAGAATAGAAGAAAGTCAGAGAAACATAACAGCCATCTGTGAACAAAGGTTTGAATTATCATTTACAGAGGAAATAAGATGAGAGAGTCTGAATAACTTTCAGGGAGAGAGTTATAGAGGAGAGAAAAAAAGAGAGACAAAAGCAAACAACCATCTCGTTTTATTATTTTTGAGAAGAAAAAGTCCGAAAAATCATGGGATTACAGAAGGACAAGATGAGATTCTGAACATTTTTGAAAGAGAGAGTTATAAGATATCTCCTTTTCTACCGTGTCCTAAAGAATTAATCATTATCAGTGCAGTAGCAGAAATTGTATAGAATGGCCATGATAACCGTTTTCAGGAACATATCTCCTTCTACTACTACTTTGTCATTAGGTATCATTGAAAGAACACTACGGATTCGCCCTTCCTTTAGGGATCTAGTAGGATTCCGACCAACTACTAGACTATTTGCTGCTACTAAGGTCTGTTGATTCTTTTTTACTTCCTTTCTTTTTGTTTTTCTTTTCTTTTTTTCTGTGTTTGTATGTGTGTTGTTTGATTGATTCAACGTTTCATTTTGTTTTCAAGGAGGATGATGATGATGATATCAATTTCATGAAGTTCCATAGATATTTGGCAACGAGGTTACAGGTTGATGAGGAAATGCCTAAAAGTGTGACTGAAAAGTGAAAAAATTCCAAAAGTGTGACTGATTCCGAATATCTTCCAAAAGTGTGACTGATTTTACCTAATACCCAAAGTACCCTTTTATAGCCCGATGTGTACACATCGCGTAAGGATGTCCACATATTTATAGTTGATGTGTACACATTATACCTGATGTCCACATATATATGGCCTGATGTCCACATATATGTGGCCTGATGTGTACACATCAGGTGAATATGTCCGATGTGTAGACATCAGAACATGGATGTCCACATATGATTATACCTAGATTTTGGATGTCTACATACAATATGTACACATCAGACACTATTCATGGTGGGGTATCAGTGCCCGATATGTACACATCCTTACCGGATATGAGGACATCTGAGGACAAAATCTGGTATTTACAGAAAAGACCGGGGCATACTTTTCCGTTGACCGGTCATGGTCACACTTTTGGAAGGATTTCAAATTTGGTCACACTTTTGGAATTTCTTGACTTTTCAGTCACACTTTTAGGTAAAATCCCCAGGTTGATGAGTTATCCGATTCCATGGATGAATACCCTGGATCTGCACCGAAGTATGAGTTTATGGAGAAGATGGAACAACGACCAAGCATTGAGGAAAAGCTTGATAATGAAAGACTTGAGGAAGAGGTGCTCAAATTGCGGTACAAACATCTAGGTATTGTCATTGATAGATCAACTTATTAGCCCAACTTATTCCCTGTCATAAATCGTGATTCATGGATGTAGAACTCATATTATCCTTAGATTGAATTACACTGCCATTTGACCGGTAACGAACTTTTGGCAAAAATTAGCTTGAAGTCCATGAGACGAGGAAGTGGCTAATTAATTTAGTGAATTTTGGATCAGGAATGGTTAAGTGTTGGAACATGTAATTTGTAATAGTTGAAACAAGCACTCTAGAATATATTAGAGTTGCCAAAGTCGGTCAAGACTTGGCTAAGTAGGTTACACCATGTCTAGTCTAAACATGTCCTAGATTATTGTGGGAATGTTACTTATGCCCCTACTATCCATGGGTCATGCACAAACACCCTTATGGGTCTTTATAAATACCCCTGATGGAAGAAGTGAAATTATGAATAGAAAAATAATTAACATAATTCCAGTTTTAACCTTCCCATCTTATACTTCAGCTTCTTCTTCGTTATTCACGAGCAGAAAAACCAGTTTCATTTTTCCGTCGCCACCACAACCAACACCACCATCATCTCCATCGCCGTCATCGCCACCATCAGCAACGTTTCTCCACCGCCGTAACCGCTACCAACATCACCAGATCTCCCGACACCTTCATCTTCATCGTTCCCAAAAAAAAAACTCACCGCTCCCATCTCTATCGCCTCCTACCAACACCAAGATCTATCACCGCCACCACAACCACCACCACCACCTCCGTTACGTCTGCCACTAGTAACAACAGATTTTCCACGATTTATGTTTGATTTCAAAACAGTTTAAGAGATCGGTTTGATTTTTTATTTTCGATTTAGTAATTTCGAGTTGAGATTCAAATTTCGGGTGGATTCAGATTCAGTGATTTGAGCTCGAGAGTTGTTGATTATGAAACTGGTAAGGTTTAATTTTTAGGTTTAGGTTTTGAAATTTGTGAAAACTAAAAAATTGGGTTACATATTTGATTATGATCAATATTTGATTTAGATTTGGGAGTTTTTAAGAGAGATTTAGGTTTCAATTTTGTATTCCATTTATCTAAATTAGTTTCTGGTGGTGGTGGTGATGGTGGTGGTGATGGTGGTGGTTAAATCGATGAAGCTAGTGTTAGGGATTTGAAGCTACTGATGGTGTTCTTGGTACATTACTTTTCCAGCACATACTGGTGGTGGTGTTTGGTTCGAATCTATGGTGCAATGGTGTGAAGTTGGGGATTGATTTGAATGGAGTCAGGGATTGAGTTGAAGTAGAAATGAAATAGATATATGGGAGTCTGTGGAAGTTAGGTTTGATAAAGGTTGAAGAGATGATTCATAGTGTGAGAAAGGTTTAGAAAGAATCAAAGAAGGAAATACATTTGTTAATAATGATTGTGTTATTGACTGAAATTGTGTTCTTGATGTCATCTGTTCAGTTGGTGATGAATTGGCTGGAGATTTAGAATATGACAAATTTTCAATAACTGATGCAAATTTGAATACCATCCAAAATTGAAAGCAAAAAAACTAAGTATTATTGATTTTCTAGGTTAGATCTATGAAATATTTTTTAAGTTTTAATTTTCATCTTTTCTAATAGTCTTATGATTTGCTCCATTTTGTATGCTAAATAAATTATATTTATTGTGAAGGTAACAGTTTTGAGTTGTGTAATCTACAGAAGCTGGACGATCATTTTACGAAAGATTAGGTAGCTGCACCTCTGAATTACGCTATAAGTCTTGGAAGTAGTTATGAATGGTCTTTCGGTGCAGTAGCTCAACTAGTTGACAATGCTCTGGATGCTCTAGCAACTAGGTACTGTATTCTGTTTCTGTTAAAATGTCTTGGGTTATTTCTGTGTAAACACATTATGTGGAGAAAGCTTACACTATATGAGACGTATGTAGTCTTGAGATCTCCATTGACACCAATTATTCAGGAGGAGTTGGTAATAACTGTCCATTTATTATGAATTGTTTATCAATTATCTTTTGCATCTCTGTATGTACGACAGAAATGGATACATAGGTCCCATGATTGTGTATGTATGACCATGGATACATAGGTCCCATGATTATGTATGTATGACCATGGATTCATAGGTCCCATCATTGTGTCAATTCATGTGTAGCATTCTTTATGTATCATTGAGTTCCTTACTGAAAATGGATACATTTCTAGTACAGATGTTGCGTTCAGGCTCTGCGAATTGTTGATACTATCTTGTATAGGACTTTCATGGAGTTGATAAGGATATGGCTACTTGTCTTGATACCTTTATAAAACGCTGTGCTGGGTATTCTGTTATTACGTACATACTGGGGATTGGTGACAGGTAATTACTAGCTGGCTTTGATCTTTACAAGGTGGAAAAATTGTAGAAATGAGTTTGAAATTAGGATTACTGAAAATTCATGAAGAACCTTGGAGTTTCGATCTTGAATAGTCTTTGAATCTTAATCGAGCTAACAAAGTAGTGATTCCTCAGAATGCTGTACCAGAGGAATGCGCACGAATGAAAATGATCTATCTTACTTGAAATTAGCTGTGGATTAATTTTATTTGTAGAGTGTCTCAGTGTGGTGGTTCCACTTTCCACATGTCAATAATGTTGATCTTTGTTTTCTTGTAGGCATCTAGACAATCTTCTCCTTAGGGATGATGGATGCCTTTTCCATGTTGATTTTGGTTTTATCCTTGGCCGAGATCCTAAGACGTTTCCACCACCAATGAAACTTTGCAAAGAGATGGTTGAGGCTATGGGTGGTGCAGATAGGTATTGGTTTTTTTCCATACGCGTAACTTATATCACTTTCAATTTTTTCCCTTTCCGCTACACAGTTCTATTTTATGTATATATTATGCTGATTAAGGTTTCTTTGTTCTGTTATATGTATGCATTCAGAACAAAGAAAGCACTAGTGCTGATTTCACATAATGGAGAAAGGACTGGTGCTGTAATAACAATCGAGGCTTTATTTGTGCCTGCATTTAAGGTATACATTAAGTGATAAATCTTTATGCATACATCTTAGAGTAATCGCGATGAATTTGTGGTGCAATGGTAGCACATCTGACTATATGTCAGAAGATGTGTGTTCGACTCACACTAGGTTCACTCATTTGTGTACAATTTTTATTTTTTGGAGACAATTTGTGCTAGTTGCCTCCATATTTGGAGACAACTTGAACTAGTTGCTTCTGGATTTGGAGACAACTTTGTGCTAGTTGCCTTTACATTTGAAGACAACTTGAGCTAGTTGCCTCTGTTTCGGAGACAACTTGAGCTAGTTGCCTCTGTTTCGGAGACAACTTGAGCTAGTTGCCTCAGATTTGGAGATAACTTGAACTAGTTGCCTCTATTTTGTTTTCCAACTTATTCTTGTACACTATTTATTGGAGACAACTTAAGCTAGTTGCCTCCACCTTTGGAGACAACTTGAACTAGTTTCCTCTACTTTTGGAGACAACTTGAACTAGTTGCCTCCGATATAGACATTATTTATTGGAGACAACTTGAGCTAGTTGCCTCCACTTTTGGAGACAACTTGAGCTAGTTGCCTCCTTTATGGACACAACTTCATCAAGTTGACTCCCCATGGTAGTGGTGGTCGTCGGTGGCGGTGGTTGGTGGTGGCGGATATTGGTGGCGGCGGTGTGATTTGTGGCGGTGGTGGTGGACAGCGGTGGTGGTGGTGGTTGGCGGTGGCGGTTATTGGCGGTGGCGGTGTGATTGGTGGCGGTGGACAGCGGTGGTGGGCGGCGGCGGCGGTGTTGGTGGCGGTGGCGGTGTCGTCGGTGGCGGTGGTGGTGGTCGGTGGCAACGGTGGTGGTTGGCGGCGGTGGCTGGTGGTGGTTGGCGGCGGTGGACAGTGGTTGTGGTGGTTGACGGTGGACAGTGGAGGTAGTGTTTCTGGTTTTTTTTTTTTTTGAATATTGGTTGGTGGATTTGTATATACACTATACAAAAGAGGGTATTTTAGTAATGTATTAAGATTAGGGGTATTTGTAAAGCTCATAAGAGTATATTTGCAACGGGTGTCATAGTAGGGGTATATAGATAATGTTCCCTATTCTACAAGTTAGTCAAACAGTCAAACAACTTAATGAAAAAGAAAAAAATGTACGGCCAGTGGAGAAGACTCTAGAGAGTCCAAATATGTGCAGACAAGGTTTGCTATTGTTAAAAGTCTAGAAAAGGCTATACAAATTAGTGTCGGTTGTAAAAGATACTGCCTAGTGAACTTTCTAGAGATTGTATAGCTAGATAATTAGAGAGACTTCTAGAATTTAGAAGGTCGGTTTATGTAAGCCTATAAATAGGCAAGTCATGTGTCATTTGTAAGCAGGCAAGATTCAATTCAATAAAATAGAAAGTTCAAATTTACAAAGTCCTTGTTTCCACCTTCACTACTATAGTTTTAGGAGCTCTATACGAGCATCACCACTATGCTCATATACCTCCACAAATATTATTCGAGTGTTCAGAGTTCTTCATAAAAAATTATAAATTTCCAACATGGTATAAGAGTTCCAAAACATTTCCAATTTCCAACATGGTATCAGAGCGGGTTCGATCCAAATGGGCGTTTAAGTTTTCGCTGCAAGCTGAAGGTGATAATTCCGCACAAACGAAGTTCAAAAAAGATGAGAAGACGCAAGGTACGTCTCAACTATCCAAGTTCCCTACTTGTTTTACAACCCCCAATAGAAACTAGTTATCACCCAATTCTAAGTTTATAAAAATATGAAAATAAAAAAAAAAAAAAAAATGGTAGCAGCTCGTGAAATTCAGTGAGTTAAAGTAACCCTTAGAAATGAAAATGTCTCCGTACGCCTAAAAAAAAAAAAAGTGATAGCCCAAGAGCTACACCAAAATTTCTTGTAAAATTTCAGTTCAAATGAAATCTCCTTCCTCCGTTAAAATACTGAAAAATAAAAAATAAAAAAAGAATTTTCCATCCTCGCGAAAAGATGCACACAAAAGTGCATTTCTAAAGAAAAAATTGAGGGAAGAGAGCATCAAATAATGCCTCCTCAAATAATAGAGATGGCAAAAAGAAGAAGAAGTCATCCTATAAAAATATTCTACTCATAAAGTTGAGTGGGCGGAACCTCTGAACCTACAATGGTTAAGTTTCGTTAAAGGCGAGGAATATCAACAGACGGCAAAACCTCTGAATTTAAGACGGTCAAGTTCGGTCTAAACCGTGAAGGAGAAGGAGAAATCCGACACAAAATGGAGCTTCTGAATCTACGATGATCAAGCTTCCTAAAAGCGGAAAAGTATCCACCATTACCAAGCTAGCTAAAGCTAAAGAAGAATAACAAAAGCTACGGAGATGAGTAAATGGCGAAATTAAGACGAGATAATGTCGACGTGAATTCAAGGCAAAAATGACTACCACGGGCATAAGAACACGAGGGTGAGCATAAAAAGCTAAGGGCAAGTGCCAAAATTGGGTGAGATTGAAATTCGAAACCATTACAAATTAAGAGGGGGTGTTGGAACATGTAATTTGTAATAGTTTGTAATAGTTGAAACAATCACTCTAGAATATAATAGAGTTGCCAAAATCGGTCAAGACTTGGCTAAGTGGGTTCCAACATGTCTAGTCTAATCATGTCCTAGATTATTCTACAAGTTAGTCAAACAGTCAAACAACTTAATGAAAAAGAAAAAAATGTACGGCCAGTGGAGAAGACTCTAGAGAGTCCAAATATGTGCAGACAAGGTTTGCTATTGTTAAAAGTCTAGAAAAGGCTAGACAAATTAGTGTCGGTTGTAACAGATACTACCTAGTGAACTTTCTAGAGAGTGTATAGCTAGATAATTAGAGAGACTTCTAGAATTTAGAAGGTCCGTTTATGTAAGCCTATAAATAGGCAAGTCATGTGTCATTTGTAAGCAAGCAAGATTCAATTCAATAAAATAGAAAGTTCAAATTTACAAAGTCCTTGCTTCCACCTTCACTACTATAGTTTTAGGAGCTCTATATGAGCAACACCACTATGCTCGTATACCTCCACAAATATTATTCGAGTGTTTAGAATTCTTCATAAAAAATTATAAATTTCCAACATGGTATAAGAGTTCCAAAACATTTTCAATTTCCAACATTAAGTGTGCCTAGTCCAATAATTTGAGCCTTAAGGCCCCATTGACATTGTTAATCTGAGATTCCTCTTGGCATGCTACTTATATACAGAGCTATTGTCTCGCCAAACTAATTAAAACGAAGTTATCCTTACGCCTTGGCATACAAAACTTCCTCATGGACTTTGTTAAACTGCTAGATCAAACCTCTAAATATCCGTCTGTTCTGACTCCCCAAATACGGATGCCTTAACTGATTCTCTTTTGATAATATAGATTAGACTGGTTAGTTTTGTTGGAAAATATGGGTAAAAACAGAGGATGATAACACTAAAAGAAATTGTTGTTGTACTCAAAAGCTTTCAAGGCTCGGGTGATTTCTTTTAGACGATTATTTCTACCCTCCCAATATAAATTGGCGATTGCAACAGGTATGTGAAATAATGGCTTCAGGATAAAATGAAAGCCCTACAACAGGAAATTGGATTCAAGGTTTGCACCCCTTGACCCAACCAAGAACACATGAGAGAGATTTCTGATGATGCTTTAGACGGAGAGAAAACAGGTTGAATTCATTCTCAAGAATGGGAGAATTCCTTCACTACTTATAGGGTTATTCATGCCTATTGGAGATGCCTCTTCACTTCCAAAAGACACATAAGGTGTCTGTTGGGAATGGTTGAGTCCTTTATGAACCATCACACCTATTAGAGGTGTCCCTTCATCTCCAACTAACATCCATTGTGTTTATCCAACACAGAACACTTCCCCATCATAGTGACAAACCAAAAACGAAAACAATTTTATTTTCTAAGTTATTGAAAATATCCAACAATCTCCCCCTATTTTCAAAAACCAAAAACATAAAATAAAATAAAACTTATAAAACCGGAGTGGCTGTATCACTCAAGTGACTGCCTACGTACCCGAGTGGGATCAAGCCAACGTAGTTCAAGCACAATTGGGACTAAGCATCATCATTGAAATCAATACATAAATGATAGGTACCTTCTGGGTTTGAACCTTCACTTAGTGTAAGAAACTCAAAGCCTTATCGAGATTCTATGGTGAAACCAGTCTTGAACCAAGTATCCCTTATGATAAAACCGGAGTCTCCACACATATTGATTCCATAAATCATGTGTTCTGTATCCAAGCACTATAAAGGCCTTGTGCTTATATCCTTATTCATGAGTCTTCTTTAGAGAACGGTCTTCTTCTCTTAGGAAACGGCCCACATTTCCATACTCATATAGGTAAGTCTCGAAGGTGTTTCTGCGAGACACCTTTTACTAATCACAGACTCATTAAGGATTTACATCCATCCTATTTTCTTGCATAAAAACCAGCACTAACTTGAAATGGGAAGTTTTATGTTAGTGCTCCATAATCTACATCCATAACTTGTTGGTACCACATTGAACCTTGTTTATCTTTTTCAAAACATAGGTTGGGTTTCTGCTACGGGAGATCAACCTTCCTTCACAGACCTTAGTCCCATTTCTATATACTTCATTGAAATTAATTCCTTTGGGAGACTCTTCATAAGTAGGTCTACCAAGCTTTTCTCCGTTTCAATGGTTAACTGCAATTACTCCTTTCTTGAGTAATTAACTTACCGTTCCTTGTCTAAGACTTGTATGTCTTGAATTTTCATTATAAGTCTTGTTAAAGACGTTATAGATCATATCCTGATTCACAATTAATCAAGACCTCCTGAGATGGCTTCTTCCAAAATAGGATCTCTACAAGTTAGGTTTTAAGCCATTTCTTCTCATTAATTGAATCTACTAATGTAATCAATTCTGAAAACATTACTAAAAATGTTCCTCTTTGATTTTACAAAATAATTGTAACTTCTCTAGTGATCCTAATTAACATTTACGGTTAATTCACAAGAAGTCATTATAGACTTGCATACACTAGAGGCATAGAAAATTTGTAGGCAACTTATATATTTGCTATCTCAACAAATATAATACCTTGATGAGTAACTCTTTTACTCATTCCCAATCCTCTACAAATTCATACCCAAAAAACATAGACAATGTCTATTTAACATTCTACATTATGTAATGCAAATGTTCATAATTTATGCATCGGTAATATCGTAACACCTTATCGTTGGATATTTGCTCGGCCGCCCAATCTTCCAATACGTTACATATTCACCGGTATTCCAGTTTCCTTTTCAATGTCATTTAAGACATGCCAATTTCCAAAATTTGGAACCTATATTTCTTATGTAAGAATTATGCTCATGTCGTAAAATTGTTTTCTCAACAACTATTGACAAATTACCATCCATAATAAAAGTATACATGACACTTTCATATAGTGTCTTCCCCTTCCATTTCATAACAATTCCCAAGTGCAATTAAGTGTCATGAAACGGGCTTACATACTTACCGTTGAGTAATTTCCAACGGTAAGTATCATGTATACTGAAATTTTCCAGAATTGTCACCCTTCAGAATTTTCCAGGAAGAAAAAACTCACCATTGAGTAATTTCCAAAAAATATTTCCACAGGTCCAAAAAATCTGAAATTTGGCGTGGAGTATCTCCGAGATGTCTCTTATACTCGGTTAAAAGGATTAGTCCAAAATCATTTTCAACAGGGAGATACACCCATTTTCTCTATCACATGTTCATAAAACATTTAAAACCATGCTTAGATTCTTTTACTTGGCCGAATCCAAAATCCTCACATGTGTTCTAGTTACGCTTCATTAACTTCTTTCCACTAAGACTCTCGATGGATTCAGAGCAAGATCACGGCATGTGATCACGTCTTCTCAAAGAGGTGATTCAAAGCATAGATCATGTCCAACATGTGACTCAAGGCATAGATCATGTCTTCTCAAAGAGGGAATTTGATCCCTGGTTTGGAAGCACACTCCACACACATCACAAATACAATGGATTTCCAAAAACCGTCCATTACATTTATCCCCACATTTCATGACTATCTCCAATTGTAACGACACCACAAGTGCTACTGGAGGGAAATACTTTCCCTTCCTTCAGAACCACTTGCATCTTTTGAACCCAAAGTTTATATTTCAAGTTCAAGGATATAAACTGTCTTCATTAGTCCGTCTAATCAACGTACCATCATTGATCTATCAAAGGAATCTTAGGAATTGAACACCAATCCAAAATATATTATTTTGGAATAATTCACTAATTAACTCTTGACAAGAGTTACTGGGATCTATGGAAGCAACTTAGTTGGGAACTCAACTGTGGGTTCTTGTATCGAACAGATTTTATCACTGCAGATAAAATCATTCACTCCCAATACTGCACCATTTACTGACGCCTATTCACCATTAAAAGAATGGTGACGTTTCACAGAAAAGAAAACCTTCCGCCGGAATATACCGTTACACAAAACTTAATGTGTTCATATTTAAAATGAACCGACACATTTAGGTTTGCAGGTTTTTGAACAACCCGCCAGATGTCGTAGAACTTGTATATACATACCAATCTGGAAGTTTCTAAATTATTAGAAACGGCACAATGAAAACAGCACTAAACCTTAAAACATACGTAACAACATATACGAGAAGTTATCAAGAGCAATTTGGATATATGCTTGATAATAAATCACATGAGAGGCGGTTATCGTGATCAACCACTAAGAACGGCAAGAATTCTCAACATACGAACAGACCTACCAAGCATATCTTACTGTATAAAACGAAAACAGCATAAAATGATAACCACGAATTGTATGATCAACAGATATCAACCGTCATTTTACAGTAAGGGACGTTCCTATGCAAAAACTATAAAGTGAAGTGCCACATGGCGGAGACTAAGTTCTCCGCTCTAAAGAGACAGTATCAATTCATTTCTTGCATAGAGAGCATGTTATGTTGACAAACAAAACGATGAATATAAAATTTCCAGAGATACCGAAACAAATGTCGAAAACGAATTGTCTTTAAGATTGTTGGAAATATTATACTTATCTCCGAAACGTGCTCTTTATATCGCTGTAACCATCTGTTAACACAGAAATTTCACCCTCTATCGTCTCGAAAAATTAATCGTCTAAAATTGTTGGAAAATATGGGTAAAAACAGAGGATGATAACACTAAAAGAAATTGTTGTTGTACTCTAAAGCTTTCAAGGCTCGGGTGATTTCTTTTAGACGATTATTTCTACCCTCCCAATATAAATTGGCGATTGCAACAGGTATGCGAAATAATGCCTTCAGGATACAATGAAAGCCCTACAACAGGAAATTGGATTCAAGGTTTGCACCCCTTGACCCAACCAAGAACACATGAGAGAGATTTCTGATGATGCTTTAGATGGAGAGAAAACAGGTTGAATTCATTCTCAAGAATGGGAGAATTCCTTCACTACTTATAGGGTTATTCATGCCTATTGGAGATGCCTCTTCACTTCCAAAAGACACATAAGGTGTCTGTTGGGAATGGTTGAGTCCTTTATGAACCATCACACCTATTAGAGGTGTCCCTTCATCTCCAACTAACATCCATTGTGTTTATCCAACACAGAACACTTCCCCATCATAGTGACAAACCAAAAACGAAAACAGTTTTATTTTCGAAGTTATTGAAAATATCCAACAAGTTTGTATTAGACGGATGTTTTAACTGATTTGCATGTTTGTGGGTTAGTAGAAAATTTGAGAAAAGAAATCAATTACTCGAAGCTGCTTGAGGTATATGCG
>JAJJWX010000215.1:0-118567 GCA_023529315.1 Papaver bracteatum
GTAGCCTTAAGGGCATGGCCCTTTGGGTCTTTGGACCTTTGTGTATGGGGAAAGCCCTAGACTATGGCAAGGTTGCCTAAACCTTATTGCATTTCTTATTATCTTTCCCGTTCGCGCGGTGCTTCGCACAGAAGCATGCTCGGCTCGGCTCGGGCGGGCGTGGGTGTGGGTGTGGGTTTCCACACGTTTCTCCCACACATGTAAAGAATTTTATTCTTTGCCTTCTCGGTTTTGGATTTCCGACAGCCTCGAGAAGCATCTTCATTCACGCGTGTCACACGGTGCATTTGACACCTGTGCTTCGAAGAGAATCTCAAAATTTTGAACGCGTGTACACTGTGCTTTTCACTTCTGATTTTACCTTAACTTTTGTAACGTTCGAGACGCGCGTTTTACGGATCTTGTCGTGCATTGGATTCTTATCCGAACGTTCAGTTTTTTCACCTATAAATACGAGAGAAGAATTTCATTTTTAACTCATACCTTTCAGAACTCTTATCTTCTGAAATTCTTCTTCTACTCTTATGCTTTCAGAAACAATTTTATAAGTTTACAGAAACATAAAATCAAGTTCTTATCTGAAACAAGTTGTAGTTTACAGAAACATAATTTTGTATAACTACTTCTTTGTTTACAGAAATTTTTGTTTACTTAATATTAGTTCACAGAAACATAAATTAGTTTTTACATTTCTCTGAAACTTGTTGTTGTTTCGTTTTATGTTTTTGTTTTTCATTTTTGCTGCCAAGTTCTAAGGGTTCTCTGTGTATGCTACACATAGAGGAGAACTAACGGTAGTTGTATCCTGGAGGTAATTTGTTAATTGCTATAGCATCTCAGAGGAGTAGCAGGCAATATTACCTTTAGCTCAGCGTATCTCATACGTGCCTCTACTAAATTTTTTGATACTATCATCAGTGCATCTCCGGTATAACAATAACACAACAGTGAGTGTTAAGTATTTTTCTCAGTGTAATCTAAGTATTATTTCTCTGTTGCATACGCTTATTGTAATTTAGTTCCAACAATCTAAAGGTAATATTTGCCTTATTGTAATATTGTAAGATTGTGATATTGTAATTCTTTGTAAGAACATGGGAAAAAAATATCGTAGAAAGACCACCAAAGTTCAGTGGTAAGGACTTTAAGAGATGGCAGTCTAAAATGTTATTCTTCCTAAACGACCAAAGGTTAGATGGACTTGCTTTAAATAGACCCTCCAGAAGACTTCATCACCGTGGTAATGAAGATAAACTGGAAAGGTGGAATAGGAAGAATTACTCGTGCAAGAATCATATTCTTAACTGTCTTGATGACTCTTTGTACGACTTCTATAATGCAAAAGAAAATTTTAATGCTTTTGACTTATGGGAAGCTCTTGAAGAAAAATATCATGTTGAAGCTGCTGGTAGTAAGAAGTTCTTGATGGCTAAGTTCTTGGAATACAACATGACTGACGAAAAGCCCGTGGTAGAACAGTTCGTCGAACTTCAACTCCTCATCAGCGAGATTCTTGCTGAAGGCATGACTTTTGATGAATCTCTACAAGTATCGGCTGTGATTGAAAAGCTTCCACCCTCATGGAGCGAATACAAGAGGAGGCTGCGACACAAGACTCGTGAAATCACCATGGTGGAGCTTGGCAAAAAGATCCAGGTTGAGGAGCTCATGTGCAGCAAGGACAAGAGCATGATGCTGAGCAAAAACATGTCCAACAAAGCACATGTTCTGGATGATAAAGCTGCTTCAAAGAAAAGTCCTGGAGAATCCAGCAAAATGGGTAATAGACGTAACAGACGTCGAAAACCCAGAGGTAACAATTTTAAGCCTAGGGGTGGTGTCACTAAGCACACCATCAAAGGCGATTGTTTTAATTGTGGTAAACCTGGACATATGGCTAAAGACTGTAAGGCCCCTAAAAAGAACAAATATGATCCAAAACAGAAAAATAAGGCAAACATAGTAGATGATTCTGGATATTTCACTGGCATGGTGTCTGAAGTCGACCTTGTCTCTAGTGTGACTAATGTGAGAGACTGGTGGCTTGATTCTGGAGCCACCAAGCATGTCTGTAAATTCAGAAATGCTTTCTCCTCCTATGTCATAGTAGGAGATGATGAGAAATTGTTCATGGGAAACTCTTCCACCGCGAAAGTGGTGGGGAAAGGCAAGGTCGAACTGAAGCTAACTTCAGGAAAAACTCTCGCATTGAATGACGTATTTTACGTCCCAGACATATGCAAAAACCTTATCTCAGAAACCATCTTACTAGGAAAAGGTTTTAAGATTGTTGCTGAATCTAATATTGTTGTTATTTCTAAGCATGGTGAATTCGTAGGAAAAGGTTATGTTACCGATAACATGATTAAGCTTAGTGTATCTGATTTGAAATTGAATGTTAATGCATCTTCTTCTGCTTATGTTTGTGACTCTTCACATGTTTGGCATGATAGACTTGGACATGTTAATCTCAAATCTCTAGAAAGACTTGCTAATTTAGGTTGCATACCAAAAATAAACTTTGATAAAAATCAAAGATGTGAAATCTGTGTTGAATCTAAATATACAAGAAAACCGTTTAATAAAAGGATTGAACGTAAAACAGTTCCTTTGGAACTAATACACTCGGATTTAGGAGATTTGAAATCAACACCAACAAGAGGTGGTAAAAAATGGTACATCACTTTTATAGATGATTACTCACGCTATTGTCAGGTTCATCTTCTCAGAAGTAAAGATGAAGCCTTAGAGGCCTTCAAATTTTATAAAATTGAAGTAGAAAACCAAAAAAGGAGTTAAAATTAAAACTCTTAGGTCAGACCGTGGCGGTGAGTATGTGATACCCATAGGTGAGTTTTGTAAACATAATGGAATCATTCATGAAACAACTGCACCATATTCACCAGAATCGAATGGTGTAGCTGAAAGAAAAAATAGAACACTCATAGATATGGTAAATGTTATGTTGACAAGTTCAGGGTTATCTTCGAACTTGTGGGGGGAAGCTATCCTCTCTGCTTGCTATATTTTGAACCGAGTTCCATTTAAAAAATCTGATAAAACTCCTTATGAATTGTGGAATGGTAAACAACCTTCCTATGCATACTTTAAAGTGTGGGGGTGTTTGGCCAAGGTGGCCATTCCTCTTCCCAAGAAAACTAAAATAGGACCTAAAACAGTCGATTGTGTTTTCTTAGGGTATCCTGAGCATACAATTGCATACAGGTTCATGGTAATCAGTTCTGACCATAATAACATTGGTCAGAACACCATATTGGAATCTAGAGATGCTGTGTTTTATGAACACATATTTCCTTTAAGGTCTGGACCTCGGAAAAGGGTCCATGATGACCTCCCGGATGTTCCATCGACTACTCAAACTCCAACTTTGGAGTATGAGACTGAACCAAGAAGAAGTAAGAGGGTTAGAACTGAAACAAGTTTTGGCCCAGATTTTTTGACTCTTATGGTAGAGTCTGAACCCCAAACCTACAAGGAAGCTATGACTTCTCCAGAAGCTCCTTTCTGGGAAGAATCTTCATTAAATGAATGGGAGTCCATTCAGCAAAACGAAACTTGGGAGCTTGTAGACTTGCCTCCTGGAAGTAAATCCATAGGTTGCAAATGGGTGTTCAAAAGGAAACTTAGAACAGATGGAACTATAGATAAATATAAAGCTAGGTTGGTAGCTAAAGGCTATAGACAACAGGAAGGATTAGATTTCTTCGATACTTATTCACCAGTCTCTAGAATCACCTCGATTAGGATGTTGATTGCTATAGCTTCAATTTATGATTTGCATATACATCAGATGGATGTTAAAACTGCATTTTTATATGGTGATTTGAATGAAGAAATTTATATGGACCAACCTGAAGGCTTTATTGTAAAAGGTTGTGAAAACAAAGTTTGCAAGTTGAACAAATCTCTATACGGTTTAAAACAAGCACCTAAACAGTGGCATGAAAAATTTGATCATGTTATGATAACTAATGGCTTCAAGGTTAATGAATCTGATAAATGTGTTTACATTAAATCTGTGAATGATTCACATGTTATTGTATGCCTATATGTTGATGATATGCTCATATTAGGCAGTAACCTTGATATTATTAATACCATTAAAAGCATGCTTAGAGATAATTTTGACATGAAAGACTTAGGCCCTACTGATGTAATCTTAGGGATGAAAATCAGAAAGATGTCTGATGGATATAGTCTTAGTCAATCTCATTATGCTGAAACCGTACTAAAGAGATTTAATTATGAAAATGCTAAACCTGCATCTACTCCTTTTGATCCCACTTGTAAATTGAAAAAGAAAAAGGGTAAGGGTATTGATCAACTTGAGTATTCTCGCATTATTGGTAGTCTTATGTATTTGATGAACTGTACAAGACCTGATATTGCTTACTCTGTGAGTAGATTAAGCAGGTATACTTGAAACCCAGGGCAGGATCACTTGAATGCTCTCTTCAGAGTTTTACGTTACCTGAGAGGGACCTCAAACTATTGCTTAAGTTTTGGGAAGTATCCTGCTGTACTGGAAGGGTATTGTGATGCCAACTGGATATCAGACTCAAAAGAGTGCAAGTCTACTAGTGGGTACATCTTCTTACTTGGAGGTGCGTCTGTCTCATGGAAGTCTACCAAACAGACATGTATATCTAAATCCACTATGGAGTCTGAATTTATATCCTTGGAAAAAGCTGGAGAGGAAGCTGAATGGATACGATGTTTCCTGGGAGGAATTCCACTCTGGCCCAAGCCTGTGTCTTCAATCGCAATCCACTATGACAGTAAAGCTTCTCTTGGTTGCGCAAAGAACAATGTATACAACGGGAAGTCTATACATATACGAAGAAGACACAAGACGGTGAAACAAATACTCTCTACTGGTATTATCTCGATAGACTTTGTAAAATCCAAAGATAATCTTGCAGATCCTTTGACGAAAGGATTAACCAGAGAGGAAGTTAAATTTACATCGAGGGGGATGGGACTTAAGCTCATTGAATAAATCACCATGAAGGATACTCAACCTTGTGATTGGATTTCCAAGATCAATGTTCAATGAGACAACTAATTTATGGTGATATTGGGAAAGCACTATCTTTGTCCCTCCCTATGGTGTAACTGTGCGATAGTGCTGCCTGCAGAAATAAAGGATGATCTTTTGCGATCTTAATGGGTACCATGGCTTTGATTAAAGCGGGGTGTGGCAGGACACTCTTTATGGACTCACCTTTGTGGATGTTGGAAGTGGGGCCGCTTCCTATGAGAATTTGAGCTGATTCTCTAGAGACATTCATTAAGTCCGGGATTTTAGCCCACGGCCAAAATGGGCACAACCGCAAGAGCTTGGCAGCTGTTTTCATCGGTTGAGGCATCAAGTGTGGTTGTTATTTCTGAATTGCATTCATTGTTGGCGGTTCAAGACATTGCGTTCACCGTATCAACAAGCAGTTCAGGTAACCTCTCACTAAGTTAAGGTTCAATCTTTGGGACACCTTAGCCTATATTGTTGCCTTATGTTTTCTCGTGTTTTATCGACATGTTTTATTATTCATGTGGGGGATTGTTAGAAAAAACAATGTTTTTTTTTGCTCAAAAAATGCATGGACCATGTTTTGATCCCAAGACCTATTGCTCCCTAGATGTTTTTTCATGTGAATGAATAAAACATTAGTCCCATATAGACTAAAACACTTAGAGTTTTAGACTTAAATACCATGGGTTTAGCCTTAAGGTCATGGCCCTTTGGGTCTTTAGACCTTTGTGTATGGGGAAAGCCCTAGACTATGGCAAGGTTTCCTAAACCTTATTGCATTTCTTATTATCTTTCCCGTTCGCGCGGTGCTTCGCACAGAAGCACGCACGCTCGCTCGGCTCGGCTCGGCTCAGGCGCGGGAGTGGGTGTGGGTGTGGGTGTGGGTTTACCCGACCCTATCTTTTTGCTGAAATGTTTTCCACATGTTTCTCCCACACATGTAAAGAATTTTATTCTTTGCCTTCTCGGTTTTGGATTTCCGACAGCCTCGAGAAGCATCTTCATTCACGCGTGTCACACGGTGCATTTGACACCTGTGCCTCGAAGAGAATCTCAAAATTTTGAACGCGTGTACACTGTGCTTTTCACTTCTGCTTTTACCTTAACTTTTGTAACGTTCGAGACGCGGGTTTTACGGATCTTGTCGTGCATTGGATTCTTATCCGAACGTTCAGTTTTTTCACCTATAAATACGAGAGAAGAATTTCATTTTTAACTCATACCTTTCAGAACTCTTATCTTCTGAAATTCTTCTTCTACTCTTATGCTTTCAGAAACAATTTTATAAGTTTACAGAAACATAAAATCAAGTTCTTATCTGAAACAAGTTGTAGTTTACAGAAACATAATTTTGTATAACTACTTCTTTGTTTACAGAAATTTTTGTTTACTTAATATTAGTTCACAGAAACTTTGTTTACAGAAACATAAATTAGTTTTTACATTTCTCTGAAACTTGTTGTTGTTTCGTTTTATGTTTTTGTTTTTCATTTTTGCTGCCAAGTTCTAAGGGTTCTCTCTGTGTATGCTACACATAGAGGAGAACTAACAGTAGTTGTATCCTGGAGGTAATTTTTTAATTGCTATAGCATCTCAGAGGAGTAGCAGGCAATATTACCTTTAGCTCAGCGTATCTCATACGTGCCTCTACTAAATTTTTTGATACTATCATCAGTGCATCTCCGGTATAACAATAACACAGCAGTGAGTGTTAAGTATTTTTCTCAGTGTAATCTAAGTATTATTTCTCAGTTGCATACGCTTATTGTAATTTAGTTCCAACAATCTAAAGGTAATATTTGCCTTATTGTAATATTGTAAGATTGTGATATTGTAATTGCTGTAAGAACATGGGAAAAAATACCGTATAAAGACCACCAAAGTTCAGTGGTAAGGACTTTAAGAGATGGCAGTCTAAAATGTTATTCTTCCTAAACGACCAAAGGTTAGATGGACTTGCTTTAAATAGACCCTCCAGAAGACTTCATCACCGTGGTAATGAAGATAAACTGGAAAGGTGGAATAGGAAGAATTACTCGTGCAAGAATCATATTCTTAACTGTCTTGATGACTCTTTGTACGACTTCTATAATGCAAAAGAAAATTTTAATGCTTTTGACTTATGGGAAGCTCTTGAAGAAAAATATCATGTTGAAGCTGCTGGTAGTAAGAAGTTCTTGATGGCTAAGTTCTTGGAATACAACATGACTGACGAAAAGCCCGTGGTAGAACAATTCGTCGAACTTCAACTCCTCATCAGCGAGATTCTTGCTGAAGGCATGACTTTTGATGAATCTCTACAAGTATCGGCTGTGATTGAAAAGCTTCCACCCTCATGGAGCGAATACAAGAGGAGGCTGCGACACAAGACTCGTGAAATCACCATGGTGGAGCTTGGAAAAAAGATCCAGGTTGAGGAGCTCATGTGCATCAAGGACAAGAGCATGATGCTGAGCAAAAACATGTCCAACAAAGCACATGTTCTGGATGATAAAGCTGCTTCAAAGAAAAGTCCTGGAGAATCCAGCAAAATGGGTAATAGACGTAACAGACGTCGAAAACCCAGAGGTAACAATTTTAAGCCTAGGGGTGGTGTCACTAAGCACACCATCAAAGGCGACTGTTTTAATTGTGGTAAACCTGGACATATGGCTAAAGACTGTAAGGCCCCTAAAAAGAACAAATATGATCCAAAACAGAAAAATAAGGCAAACATAGTAGAGGAACTGGATATTTCACTGGCATGGTGTATGAAGTCGACCTTGTCTCTAGTGTGACTAATGTGAGAGACTGGTGGCTTGATTCTGGAGCCACCAAGCATGTCTGTAAATTCAGAAATGCTTTCTCCTCCTATGTCATAGTAGGAGATGATGAGAAATTGTTCATGGGAAACTCTTCCACCGCGAAAGTGGTGGGGAAAGGCAAGGTCGAACTGAAGCTAACTTCAGGAAAAACTCTCGCATTGAATGATGTATTTTACGTCCCAGACATATGCAAAAACCTTATCTCAGAAACCATCTTACTAGGAAAAGGTTTTAAGATTGTTGCTGAATCTAATACTGTTATTATTTCTAAGCATGGTGAATTCGTAGGAAAAGGTTATGTTACCGATAACATGATTAAGCTTAGTGTATCTGATTTGAAATTGAATGTTAATGCATCTTCTTCTTCTTATGTTTGTGACTCTTCACATGTTTGGCATGATAGACTTGGACATGTTAATCTCAAATCTCTAGAAAGACTTGCTAATTTAGGTTGCATACCAAAAATAAACTTTGATAAAAATCAAAGATGTGAAATCTGTGTTGAATCTAAATATACAAGAAAACCGTTTAATAAAAGGATTGAACGTAAAACAGTTCCTTTGGAACTAATACACTCGGATTTAGGAGATTTGAAATCAACACCAACAAGAGGTGGTAAAAAATGGTACATCACTTTTATAGATGATTACTCACGCTATTGTCAGGTTCATCTTCTCAGAAGTAAAGATGAAGCCTTAGAGGCCTTCAAATTTTATAAAATTGAAGTAGAAAACCAAAAAGGAGTTAAAATTAAAACTCTTAGGTCAGACCGTGGCGGTGAGTATATGATACCCATAGGTGAGTTTTGTAAACATAATGGAATCATTCATGAAACAACTGCACCATATTCACCAGAATCGAATGGTGTAGCTGAAAGAAAAAATAGAACACTCATAGATATGGTAAATGTTATGTTGACAAGTTCAGGGTTATCTTCGAACTTGTGGGGGGAAGCTATCCTCTCTGCTTCCTATATTTTGAACCGAGTTCCATTTAAAAAATCTGATAAAACTCCTTATGAATTGTGGAATGGTAAACAACCTTCCTATGCATACTTTAAAGTGTGGGGGTGTTTGGCCAAGGTGGCCATTCCTCTTCCCAAGAAAACTAAAATAGGACCTAAAACAGTCGATTGTGTTTTCTTAGGGTATCCTGAGCATACAATTGCATACAGGTTCATGGTAATCAGTTCTGACCATAATAACATTGGTCAGAACACCATATTGGAATCTAGAGATGCTGTGTTTTATGAACACATATTTCCTTTAAGGTCTGGACCTCGGAAAAGGGTCCATGATGACCTCCCGGGTGTTCCATCGACTACTCAAACTCCAACTTTGGAGTATGAGACTGAACCAAGAATAAGTAAGAGGGTTAGAACTGAAACAAGTTTTGGCCCAGATTTTTTGACTCTTACGGTAGAGTCTGAACCCCAAACCTACAAGGAAGCTATGACTTCTCCAGAAGCTCCTTTCTGGGAAGAATATTCATTAAATGAATGGGAGTCCATTCAGCAAAACGAAACTTGGGAGCTTGTAGACTTGCCTCCTGGAAGTAAATCCATAGGTTGCAAATGGGTGTTCAAAAGGAAACTTAGAACAGATGGAACTATAGATAAATATAAAGCTAGGTTGGTAGCTAAAGGCTATAGACAACAGGAAGGATTAGATTTCTTCGATACTTATTCACCAGTCTCTAGAATCACCTCGATTAGGATGTTGATTGCTATAGCTTCAATTTATGATTTGCATATACATCAGATGGATGTTAAAACTGCATTTTTATATGGTGATTTGAATGAAGAAATTTATATGGACCAACTGAAGGCTTTATTGTAAAAGGTTGTGAAAACAAAGTTTGCAAGTTGAACAAATCTCTATACGGTTTAAAACAAGCACCTAAACAGTGGCATGAAAAATTTGATCATGTTATGATAACTAATGGCTTCAAGGTTAATGAATCTGATAAATGTGTTTACATTAAATCTGTGAATGATTCACATGTTATTGTATGCCTATATGTTGATGATATGCTCATATTAGGCAGTAACCTTGATATTATTAATACCATTAAAAGCATGCTTAGAGATAATTTTGACATGAAAGACTTAGGCCCTACTGATGTAATCTTAGGGATGAAAATCAGAAAGATGTCTGATGGATATAGTCTTAGTCAATCTCATTATGCTAAAACCGTACTAAAGAGATTTAATTATGAAAATGCTAAACCTGCATCTACTCCTTTTGATCCCACTTGTAAATTGAAAAAGAAAAAGGGTAAGGGTATTGATCAACTTGAGTATTCTCGCATTATTGGTAGTCTTATGTATTTGATGAACTGTATAAGACCTGATATTGCTTACTCTGTGAGTAGATTAAGCAGGTATACTTGAAACCCAGGGCAGGATCACTGGAATGCTCTCTTCAGAGTTTTACGTTACCTGAGAGGGACCTCAAACTATTGCTTAAGTTTTGGGAAGTATCCTGCTGTACTGGAAGGGTATTGTGATGCCAACTGGATATCAGACTCAAAAGAGTGCAAGTCTACTAGTGGGTACATCTTCTTACTTGGAGGTGCGTCTGTCTCATGGAAGTCTACCAAACAGACATGTATATCTAAATCCACTATGGAGTCTGAATTTATATCCTTGGAAAAAGTTGGAGAGGAATCTGAATGGATACGATGTTTCCTGGGAGGAATTCCACTCTGGCCCAAGCCTGTGTCTTCAATCGCAATCCACTATGACAGTAAAGCTGCTCTTGGTTGCGCAAAGAACAATGTATACAACAGGAAGTCTATACATATACGAAGAAGACACAAGACGGTGAAACAAATACTCTCTACTGGTATTATCTCGATAGACTTTGTAAAATCCAAAGATAATCTTGCAGATCCTTTGACGAAAGGATTAACCAGAGAGGAAGTTAAATTTACATCGAGGGGGATGGGACTTAAGCTCATTGAATAAATCACCATGAAGGATACTCAACCTTGTGATTGGATTTCCAAGATCAATGTTCAATGAGACAACTAATTTATGGTGATATTGGAAAAGCACTATCTTTGTCCCTCCCTATGGTGTAACTGTGCGATAGTCTTTGCCTATAGAAATAAAGGATGATCTTTTGCGATCTTAATGGGTACCATGGCTTTGATTAAAGCGGGGTGTGGCAGGACACTCTTTATGGACTCACCTTTGTGGATGTTGGAAGTGGGGCCGCTTCCTATGAGAATTTGAGCTGATTCTCTAGAGACATTCATTAAGTCCGGGATTTTAGCCCACGGCCAAAATGGGCACAACCGCAAGAGCTTGGCAGCTATTTTCATCGGTTGAGGCATCAAGTGTGGCTGTTATTTCTGAATTGCATTCATTGTTGGCGGTTCAAGACATTGCGTTCACCGTATCAACAAGCAGTTCAGGTAACCTCTCACTAAGTTAAGGTTCAATCTTTGGGACACCTTAGCCTATATTGTTGCCTTATGTTTTCTCGTGTTTTATCGACATGTTTTATTATTCATGTGGGGGATTGTTAGAAAAAACTATGTTTTGTTTTGCTCAAAAAATGCATGGACCATGTTTTGATCCCAAGACCTATTGCTCCCTAGATGTTTTTTCATGTGAATGAATAAAACATTAGTCCCATATAGACTAAAACACTTAGAGTTTTAGACTTAAATACCATGGGTTTAGCCTTAAGGTCATGGCCCTTTGGGTCTTTAGACCTTTGTGTATGGGGAAAGCCCTAGACTATGGCAAGGTTGCCTAAACCTTATTGCATTTCTTATTATCTTTCCCGTTCGCGCGGTGCTTCGCACAGAAGCACGCACGCTCGCTCGGCTCGGCTCGGCTCGGGCGAGGACGTGGGAGTGGGTGTGGGTGTGGGTGTGGGTGTGGGTGTGGGTTTACCCGACCCTATATTTTTGCTGAAATGTTTTCCACATGTTTCTCCCACACATGTAAAGAATTTTATTCTTTGCCTTCTCGGTTTTGGATTTCCGACAGCCTCGAGAAGCATCTTCATTCACGCGTGTCACACGGTGCATTTGACACATGTGCCTCGAAGAGAATCTCAAAATTTTGAACGCGTGTACACTGTGCTTTTCACTTCTGCTTTTACCTTAACTTTTGTAACGTTCGAGATGCGGGTTTTACGGATCTTGTTGTGCATTGGATTCTTATCCGAACGTTCAGTTTTTTCACCTATAAATACGAGAGAAGAATTTCATTTTTAACTCATACCTTTCAGAACTCTTATCTTCTGAAATTCTTCTTCTACTCTTATGCTTTCAGAAACAATTTTATAAGTTTACAGAAACATAAAATCAAGTTCTTATCTGAAACAAGTTGTAGTTTACAGAAACATAATTTTGTATAACTACTTCTTTGTTTACAGAAATTTTTGTTTACTTAATATTAGTTCACAGAAACTTTGTTTACAGAAACATAAATTAGTTTTTACATTTCTCTGAAACTTGTTGTTGTTTCGTTTTATGTTTTTGTTTTTCATTTTTGCTGCCAAGTTCTAAGGGTTCTCTCTGTGTATGCTACACATAGAGGAGAACTAACAGTAGTTGTATCCTGGAGGTAATTTGTTAATTGCTATAGCATCTCAGAGGAGTAGCAGGCAATATTACCTTTAGCTCAGCGTATCTCATACGTGCCTCTACTAAATTTTTTGATACTATCATCAGTGCATCTCCGGTATAACAATAACACAGCAGTGAGTGTTAAGTATTTTTCTCAGTGTAATCTAAGTATTATTTCTCAGTTGCATACGCTTATTGTAATTTAGTTCCAACAATCTAAAGGTAATATTTGCCTTATTGTAATATTGTAAGATTGTGATATTGTAATTGCTGTAAGAACATGGGAAAAAATATCGTAGAAAGACCACCAAAGTTCAGTGGTAAGGACTTTAAGAGATGGCAGTCTAAAATGTTATTCTTCCTAAACGACCAAAGGTTAGATGGACTTGCTTTAAATAGACCCTCCAGAAGACTTCATCACCGTGGTAATGAAGATAAACTGGAAAGGTGGAATAGGAAGAATTACTCGTGCAAGAATCATATTCTTAACTGTCTTGATGACTCTTTGTACGACTTCTATAATGCAAAAGAAAATTTTAATGCTTTTGACTTATGGGAAGCTCTTGAAGAAAAATATCATGTTGAAGCTGCTGGTAGTAAGAAGTTCTTGATGGCTAAGTTCTTGGAATACAACATGACTGACGAAAAGCCCGTGGTAGAACAGTTCGTCGAACTTCAACTCCTCATCAGCGAGATTCTTGATGAAGGCATGACTTTTGATGAATCTCTACAAGTATCGGCTGTGATTGAAAAGCTTCCACCCTCATGGAGCGAATACAAGAGGAGGCTGAGACACAAGACTCGTGAAATCACCATGGTGGAGCTTGGCAAAAAGATCCAGGTTGAGGAGCTCATGTGCAGCAAGGACAAGAGCATGATGTTGAGCAAAAACATGTCCAACAAAGCACATGTACGGATGATAAAGTCGCTTCAAAGAAAAGTCCTGGAGAATCCAACAAAATGGGTAATAGACGTAACAGACGTCGAAAACCCAGAGGTAACAATTTTAAGCCTAGGGGTGGTGTCACTAAGCACACCATCAAAGGCGACTGTTTTAATTGTGGTAAACCTGGACATATGGCTAAAGACTGTAAGGCCCCTAAAAAGAACAAATATGATCCAAAACAGAAAAATAAGGCAAACATAGTAGATGATTCTGGATATTTCACTGGCATGGTGTCTGAAGTCGACCTTGTCTCTAGTGTGACTAATGTGAGAGACTGGTGGCTTGATTCTGGAGCCACCAAGCATGTCTGTAAATTCATAAATGCTTTCTCCTCCTATGTCATAGTAGGAGATGATGAGAAATTGTTCATGGGAAACTCTTCCACCGCGAAAGTGGTGGGGAAAGGCAAGGTCGAACTGAAGCTAACTTCAGGAAAAACTCTCGCATTGAATGACGTATTTTACGTCCCAGACATATGCAAAAACCTTATCTCAGAAACCATCTTACTAGGAAAAGGTTTTAAGATTGTTCTTTGAATCTAATACTTTGTTGTTATTTCTAAGCATGGTGAATTCGTAGGAAAAGGTTATGTTACCGATAACATGATTAAGCTTAGTGTATCTGATTTGAAATTGAATGTTAATGCATCTTCTTCTGCTTATGTTTGTGACTCTTCACATGTTTGGCATGATAGACTTGGACATGTTAATCTCAAATCTCTAGAAAGACTTGCTAATTTAGGTTGCATACCAAAAATAAACTTTGATAAAAATCAAAGATGTGAAATCTGTGTTGAATCTAAATATACAAGAAAACCGTTTAATAAAAGGATTGAACGTAAAACAGTTCCTTTGGAACTAATACACTCGGATTTAGGAGATTTGAAATCAACACCAACAAGAGGTGGTAAAAAATGGTACATCACTTTTATAGATGATTACTCACGCTATTGTCAGGTTCATCTTCTCAGAAGTAAAGATGAAGCCTTAGAGGCCTTCAAATTTTATAAAATTGAAGTAGAAAACCAAAAAGGAGTTAAAATTAAAACTCTTAGGTCAGACCGTGGCGGTGAGTATGTGATACCCATAGGTGAGTTTTGTAAACATAATGGAATCATTCATGAAACAACTGCACCATATTCACCAGAATCGAATGGTGTAGCTGAAAGAAAAAATAGAACACTCATAGATATGGTAAATGTTATGTTGACAAGTTCAGGGTTATCTTCGAACTTGTGGGGGGAAGCTATCCTCTCTGCTTGCTATATTTTGAACCGAGTTCCATTTAAAAAATCTGATAAAACTCCTTATGAATTGTGGAATGGTAAACAACCTTCCTATGCATACTTTAAAGTGTGGGGGTGTTTGGCCAAGGTGGCCATTCCTCTTCCCAAGAAAACTAAAATAGGACCTAAAACAGTCGATTGTGTTTTCTTAGGGTATCCTGAGCATACAATTGCATACAGGTTCATGGTAATCAGTTCTGACCATAATAACATTGGTCAGAACACCATATTGGAATCTAGAGATGCTGTGTTTTATGAACACATATTTCCTTTAAGGTCTGGACCTCGGAAAAGGGTCCATGATGACCTCCCGGATGTTCCATCGACTACTCAAACTCCAACTTTGGAGTATGAGACTGAACCAAGAAGAAGTAAGAGGGTTAGAACTGAAACAAGTTTTGGCCCAGATTTTTTGACTCTTACGGTAGAGTCTGAACCCCAAACCTACAAGGAAGCTATGACTTCTCCAGAAGCTCCTTTCTGGGAAGAATCTTCATTAAATGAATGGGAGTCCATTCAGAAAAACGAAACTTGGGAGCTTGTAGACTTGCCTCCTGGAAGTAAATCCATAGGTTGCAAATGGGTGTTCAAAAGGAAACTTAGAACAGATGGAACTATAGATAAATATAAAGCTAGGTTGGTAGCTAAAGGCTATAGACAACAGGAAGGATTAGATTTCTTCGATACTTATTCAGCCAGTCTCTAGAATCACCTCGATTAGGATGTTGATTGCTATAGCTTCAATTTATGATTTGCATATACATCAGATGGATGTTAAAACTGCATTTTTATATGGTGATTTGAATGAAGAAATTTATATGGACCAACCTGAAGGCTTTATTGTAAAAGGTTGTGAAAACAAAGTTTGCAAGTTGAACAAATCTTTGTACGGTTTAAAACAAGCACCTAAACAGTGGCATGAAAAATTTGATCATGTTATGATAACTAATGGCTTCAAGGTTAATGAATCTGATAAATGTGTTTACATTAAATCTGTGAATGATTCACATGTTATTGTATGCCTATATGTTGATGATATGCTCATATTAGGCAGTAACCTTGATATTATTAATACCATTAAAAGCATGCTTAGAGATAATTTTGACATGAAAGACTTAGGCCCTACTGATGTAATCTTAGGGATGAAAATCGAAAGATGTCGATGGATATAGTCTTAGTCAATCTCATTATGCTGAAACCGTACTAAAGAGATTTAATTATGAAAATGCTAAACCTGCATCTACTCCTTTTGATCCCACTTGTAAATTGAAAAAGAACAAGGGTAAGGGTATTGATCAACTTGAGTATTCTCGCATTATTGGTAGTCTTATGTATTTGATGAACTGTACAAGACCTGATATTGCTTACTCTGTGAGTAGATTAAGCAGGTATACTTGAAACCAAGGGCAGGATCACTGGAATGCTCTCTTCAGAGTTTTACGTTACCTGAGAGGGACCTCAAACTATTGCTTAAGTTTTGGGAAGTATCTGCTGACTTGGAAGGGTATTGTGATGCCAACTGGATATCAGACTCAAAAGAGTGCAAGTCTACTAGTGGGTACATCTTCTTACTTGGAGGTGCGTCTGTCTCATGGAAGTCTACCAAACAGACATGTATAGCTAAATCCACTATGGAGTCTGAATTTATATCCTTGGAAAAAGCTGGAGAGGAAGCTGAATGGATACGATGTTTCCTGGGAGGAATTCCACTCTGGCCCAAGCCTGTGTCTTCAATCGCAATCCACTGTGACAGTAAAGCTGCTCTTGGTTGCGCAAAGAACAATGTATACAATGGGAAGTCTATACATATACGAAGAAGACACAAGACGGTGAAACAACTACTCTCTACTGGTATTATCTCGATAGACTTTGTAAAATCCAAAGATAATCTTGCAGATCCTTTGACGAAAGGCTTAACCAGAGAGGAAGTTAAATTTACATCGAGGGGGATGGGACTTAAGCTCATTGAATAAATCACCATGAAGGATACTCAACCTTGTGATTGGATTTCCAAGATCAAGGTTGAATGAGACAACTAATTTATGGTGATATTGGGAAAGCACTATCTTTGTCCCTCCCTATGGTGTAACTGTGCGATAGTGCTTCCTGCAGAAATAAAGGATGATCTTTTGCGATCTTAATGGGTACCATGGCTTTGATTAAAGCGGGGTGTGGCAGGACACTCTTTATGGACTCACCTTTGTGGATGTTGGAAGTGGGGCCGCTTCCTATGAGAATTTGAGCTGATTCTCTAGAGACATTCATTAAGTCCGGGATTTTAGCCCACGGCCAAAATGGGCACAACCGCAAGAGCTTGGCAGCTGTTTTCATCGGTTGAGGCATCAAGTGTGGCTGTTATTTATGAATTGCATTCATTGTTGGCGGTTCAAGACATTGCGTTCACCATATCAACAAGCAGTTCAGGTAACCTCTCACTAAGTTAAGGTTCAATCTTTGGGACACCTTAGCCTATATTGTTGCCTTATGTTTTCTCGTGTTTTATCGACATGTTTTATTATTCATGTGGGGGATTGTTAGAAAACACTATGTTTTGTTTTGCTCAAAAAATGCATGGACCATGTTTTGATCCCAAGACCTATTGCTCCCTAGATGTTTTTTCATGTGAATGAATAAAACATTAGTCCCATATAGACTAAAACACTTAGAGTTTTAGACTTAAATACCATGGGTTTAGCCTTAAGGTCATGGCCCTTTGGGTCTTTAGACCTTTGTGTATGGGGAAAGCCCTAGACTATGGCAAGGTTGCCTAAACCTTATTGCATTTCTTATTATCTTTCCCGTTCGCGCGGTGCTTCGCACAGAAGCACGCACGCTCGCTCGGCTCGGCTCGGTCGAGGGCGTGGGAGTGGGTGTGGGTGTGGGTGTGGGTGTGGGTGTGGGTGTGGGTGTGGGTTTACCCGACCCTATCTTTTTGCTGAAATGTTTTCCACACGTTTCTCCCACACATGTAAAGAATTTTATTCTTTGCCTTCTCGGTTTTGGATTTCCGACAGCCTCGAGAAGCATCTTCATTCACGCGTGTCACACGGTGCATTTGACACCTGTGCCTCGAAGAGAATCTCAAAATTTTGAACGCGTGTACACTGTGCTTTTCACTTCTGCTTTTACCTTAACTTTTGTAACGTTCGAGACGCGGGTTTTACGGATCTTGTCGTGCATTGGATTCTTATCCGAACGTTCAGTTTTTTCACTTATAAATACGAGAGAAGAATTTCATTTTTAACTCATACCTTTCAGAACTCTTATCTTCTGAAATTCTTCTTCTACTCTTATGATTTCAGAAAGAATTTTATAAGTTTACAGAAACATAAAATCAAGTTCTTATCTGAAACAAGTTGTAGTTTCTAGAAACATAATTTTGTATAACTACTTCTTTGTTTACGTAAATTTTTGTTTACTTAATATTAGTTCACGAAACTTTGTTTACGTAAACATAAATTAGTTTTTACATTTCTCTGAAACTTGTTGTTGTTTCGTTTTATGTTTTTGTTTTTCATTTTCTTTGCCAAGTTCTAAGGGTTCTCTCTGTGTATGCTACACATAGAGGAGAAACTAATGATAGTTGTATCCTGGAGGTAATTTGTTAATTGCTATAGCATCTCAGAGGAGTAGCAGGCAATATAACCTTTAGCTCAGCGTATCTCATACGTGCCTCTACTAAATTTTTTGATACTATCATCAGTGCATCTCCGGTATAACAATAACACAGCAGTGAGTGTTAAGTATTTTTCTCAGTGTAATCTAAGTATTATTTCTCAGTTGCATACGCTTATTGTAATTTAGTTCCAACAAATACAACTAATATGTGGGCTAAACATAAAATTAGACCTAAGTTTCTATACAAAAAAAATTTTACCCAAAAATTAGGGACGGGCTATAGCCTCCTTCAGCCCCTTGCTAGGCCCGTCCCTGCCTGGTGTGGGGCGAACTTTAAATCTTCGCCTGATATCAAACCGGGCGAACTTTAAATCTTTCACCCCATTGAGGCGCTCATTATATGTACGCTTGACCAAATTTTTGCTCTATCACGGTAGCGTGCAACCACGGACCAAACCTATTTTTTTTAGTTTTTAGTTTAGTTTTAGTCTTTGGTTTGGTCTATGATTGTGGACGCTCTTAGAAGGAAAAAAAAAAAAAAAAGACCAAACCTGGTAACGTCTTCCCTCAAAATTTATATATTGTTGGGGGCAATTATGAGATAGCTTCATTTGCAGTATAGCATGATGTCAAATGGGTTGATTCCACTTGACATCAAATGATAATTACAGTATATGTTTCCATTAGAAGTTCAACAAAGCAAAATTTAGCCAATGCCTGTGCTTCCTTTTCTGTTACTACTCAGTATGAACCCGCCTTTTCGAAAATGCAAGTTATAATCATCCATTTTTTTTACGTTAATCCCTATGATAAAATAAACAAAAGTCCATTTTTACCCTCCTCGTGCATCTTTCAACGAGTCTCTATACAAAATTCTGGAAATAACTAGAAAAATGTGTAACTAAGCAACTTTAATGGAGACTACCCTGTAATTTCCTTGACTGAGAATGAAAAGAAAGAAGTTAAAACGTGTTTCATTCTTTTTCTTGAACGAGTAACCAAAAGCATTTGCAATACATATCCTCTTGTTCAAGTAAATACCGCCATGATAATTCAAATTACTCAACTTGCTTCAAATAAGTTCGGCAACAATGCATTGACAGGGAGAGATTCAATCTTAGTTCATACTTTATCCGTAAAGTCAACCCTTTTACCCATTCTTTCTTTTTTTGTTTAAATATCTCAAGAGTTTCTCATTCATTGTCAAATTATTTATTTTTCCTTTGATAGTAATTCCACTTGTCTCTTGAGATCCATTAATGGTGGCAGGTTTTAGGGTTTAGCTTCAAATAAGGCGTTTCGGTCGTGCAAACTATTAAGGTACTATAGAGTAGAGTACACATCTCACTCGTTTTCTGCTCATTAACTCATCTGCATTTTTTTCTAGTTTCGAGTCTCTTATTACGAGATAGTTATTGGGATATGGTTCTTAATTATATAGACTAGTACTACAAGAGTTCTTGGAGATCTGGGTTTCAGACTTTCAGTGAACTTTTGGAGTATTAAATTAGGATTTTGGAAGTTATGATTCCTTCTTGGGTTCCAATGACATTGTTCTCTTCTTGAATTAACTAGAATAATCATGGATTCTGGCTGTCGGTTCCAATTAATCAATTCATTTTCAGAGATTCAAGTCGGCCTAACATTCAATTTTAAACTTGTAGTGATATACTAATTCGAAGAAAAAATATCAATTATCAACCTTGAGATTAGTAATCGGATTTTTATAACGGTTTTTTCTTTTAAAAAGAAATTGAGATCAAAACAAATACTAGTCGTTAATTTACTCTGTAATTAACAGCGAGGGTAAAAAAGTAATGAACAGAAAAAATGGTGTACGAGAAAAAACGCAAGGCTTGGCCATTTTTCCCGCCATTAAAATCGGCTTTATAACGGTGTCGGAAGGAGCAAATGTATGAAAGAAGTATCGAGAATAACGCTTTTAGTTTCAGTACAGATTTTTTAATCTGAATTTAGTGTCAACCCCCATGTGAACTTTGATGCATTCTTCATGGGTCACTTGTTGTTGCTTCACAAGTTTACACATATAATACTACCTTTAGCTGCACATCATTGTTCTTCAAACTTTGCAACTCCATTCTTCTTCTACTCTTTGTTATCTCATTTGGGTTCCTTATAATTCCTTCTTTTTACTCACTGTACATTGGATTTCTTCCCAAGATTTTGATATCGGTGAAATCCTATCGGAACTTGTGTTATATATAGATTCTACAAAATTCTTGTACTTTCATCTGCTTTTTTTTTAGTAAATATTTTGGACCGGTTTCCTCAATATGCTTATGTTGGTTGAATTTATTGTAGATTTCTTTTTGTTTGAATTCAAGTTCGGGTTGGTTTTGAATCTAGAATCCATGTTTTGAAAGAATAGTCGTTTTACTGAATCTTTATAACTTCTATTGGTCTGTAGATTGGAGTTTTTCTGTGTTCGAATCCGTAGTATGGGTATGGCTCGAACACCAAGTTTGAGAAATGGGGAATACCTGGAAGGGATGATAAATGAATATGTCAATGGAAAGGGGAAGTCTAGCAGAGGTCACAAGAGCACTAAACTTGTTGCAGCTCTTACATGTTTACAGTTTGCATTTGCAATTTATGCAACATTCCTTCTTTACTATATGAGTCCTACTGTGGATTTGCGTATAGGGGCTACTAAGATTGCACAGCACTGGAAACAGTTTATTGTCCCTCCTAACGTAGCCGGAAGGTATCAAGAAGCTTCTTCTGTTCTTGTAGAAGAAACTCCTGCTTTGGGAGTAACCGAAGTATGCGAGCATGAGAAAATCGATTTCGAACAGAAGAAATCAAATGATGCACAAATGATCAAGCTGAAGAGAGAATTATACGACCAGGTACTGGACTTTCAGAGCAAATCCCTTGGTACTGAAACTCTCGAAGAGCTTATGGCAATGAAGTCGATGTGGAATGTACGAGGTCCTAAAATCCCTAAAATCACTGTGATTTTAAACCATTTTAAGAGGAAGACACTATGTTCGCAGTTAGAGTCCCTTCTCCACCAAACCCTTCCATTCCACAATGTATGGGTGCTCTCGTTCGGAAGTCCTAACGAGCTTTCATTGAAAAGAATTGTTGATAGTTATAATGATTCCAGGATAAGTTTCATCAGTTCTAGTTATGATTTCAAGTATTACGGAAGGTTTCAGATGGCTTTACAAACGGATGCAGATCTTGTGTACCTTCTTGACGATGACATGATCCCCGGGACAAAGATGTTAGAGATTCTGTCTCATGTAGCAGGAACTGAGAAGTATAAGAACTCGGTACTGGGAAGTATCGGACGGATCTTACCTTTTAGACAAAAGGATTTTACTTTCCCGAGTTATCGAAAGTTTCGATCCAAGGAAGCTGGACTTTATTTGCCTGATCCTGCTTACGATATCACCGTCGACAAGATAGTTCAAGTGGATTTCTTATCGAGTTCTTGGTTTTTATCAGCCGAGCTTGTCAAAACACTCTTCATTGAAACTCCTGCCACCTTCATGACTGGAGAAGATTTACATCTCAGGTATAACTTTAAATTTTGATTCATTAATCAAACAATACTAAGTTTAAATTTAACCAACTGCAAAATTTAGTTATGGCATCAATTGTTCGGATATTGCGTCGCTGAGAAATATATCTGTTCTTAGACTTATTAGCTGACAACTTGTTTTCGCATTTACAGAAATTTACATGTATTTGGCTAGTCATTTAGGATTGTTATGCGGTTAGAAATTTGTGTTCTTTGTTTCATTATTGTAACAATTTCAATGATGCATATTGCAATGCAGTTATCAGCTTCAGAAGTATAGAGGTGCTGGTTCTTTTGTACTGCCGGTTGATCCACTTGACAAGGAAACTTGGGGTGACAGTGAACATAGGCTCGCTTATGTGTCTGAGACCACAGTAATTTTCAAAGATATTGTTCAAGTTCGGGATGATCAATGGTGGCGAGCACTCGCTACGGGTTATGTGACACAATGGGCTGCGATGCACCCACAAAAGATAGATGCTCTATTCTATGCTCATACTCTGGAAGAAGTGAAAGCACTCGAGCCCCTTCTCGAGAAATTCAGAACCACTGTTGGTAGAAAGGCTTACATTGCCATTCCAGGTGGAAAGTTCTGTCCTTGTGAAGAAGCTGCAAGTTCAATGAAATGGCCCAAGTCAGTTTGCCGAGAGAGAAGATTTAAAATTTTCGACTTAGGAATTGGGGCTCTTTCAGAGTTGTCAGATTCTGAAGTTCCTGTTTTACAAGCAGTTTATTCTAGCATGAAAGGTTTGATCAAAATTCATAACCCAAGTGTGCTAATTACTGTGTCTGACATTGATCCAAATATCAAGAAAGCTCTGAAAATGGCATCAGAGACCAACTCAAACCAAACAACACATATTCTTCTACCAAGGTCCTCAGTGTCCAGGGTTCTTTGGATGGCTGATCTACGACCAACTGCATTGCCAAGTAAGAAAGTTTTGCTTAATTACCCCTTTCATGCTTCATTTAAATAGATTGTGCAGTATGATTCCTAAGCTTAAAACATTAAAAATGTTTTCGGCTACTGATCAAGAATTTCATGTTACTAATGTGCAGATTGGAACAAAATGAGAATTTCTGTGAACATAATCACCCAAAACCGTGCTTCATCACTCCTAAGACTTCTCAACTCTCTTAAAAACGCCTACTATCTAGGAGATGACATCCCTATTAGCTTCAACATGGATAGCAAAGTTGATGCGGAGACTATAAGGCTTGTGAACTCATTTGAATGGCCTCACGGTACAAAGACATTCCGGAGAAGAATCATTCAAGGAGGACTGATTCGAGCTGTCAGCGAAAGTTGGTACCCAGCATCAGATGACGATTTCGGTCTTTTACTTGAAGATGACATTGAAGTCTCGCCGTACTACTACTTATGGATCAAATACGTCCTATTAGCTTACCATTACGACCCGCAAGTATCTCTCCCTGAGCTTTCCTCCATCTCGCTCTACACCCCGCGGTTGGTCGAAGTGGTAAAAGAGAGACCCAAGTGGAATGCAACTGAATTCTTCAAAAATATCCATCCAAATACACCTTATCTCCATCAATTGCCTTGCAGTTGGGGAGCAGTTTTCTTCCCCAAGCAATGGAGAGAATTCTACGTCTACATGAACATGAGATTCACCAAAGACGCAAAGACAAACCCAGTTCAGATTCCTAAGTCTAGAACAAATGGATGGCAAGCTTCATGGAAGAAATTCTTAATCGATATGATGTACCTTAGAGGGTATGTGAGCCTTTATCCGAATTTCCCAAATCAAGCTAGCTTCTCAACCAATCATATGGAGCCGGGAGCTCATATTAGTGCGAAGGATAATGTTCTTAAACACAAGATAGAAGATTTTGAAGTTCCATTGTTGAAGGACGATTTTCGTGGGTTTTTACCAGGAGGTAAATTACCTCCAGCTTCAAGACTACCATCTATAAATCTCTTCAACCAAGCAATCTCTTTGAAAGGACTGAAAGCTGCAGGGGCCAAGCTTAAACAAGACGTGATCGGTTGCGCTCCAACCGATGTCGTTGTTGTGGATCATGACACTGGTTTGCCTAGCCGTTGTGCTAAATTCTGATAATTAGATTGTTGTTTATTATTATCATTAATTCTTTGCTTTCAATTATAGTTGTCAGCACAAAATCTTTCTTTTTTTTGGTTTTTGTTGAGAAAGCATCAAGTAATAGTAGTAGTACTGGAACGAGAGAAACGGGAAGAAAACAGTGGGACTTCAAAATGGGTGAGAACTGTTACTTCTCAGTGAATTCCAAATTTTAATGGAAACTAGAAATTATAATTCTTGTTGGTATAAAAATTGTGATTTTCCTTCATTCAAATCAATGTACGTAGCCATAACTCAAAAGTGGTTCAATAATATGTCTCTCCCCTCTCTACATGTTGAATCCAGAACCTGTAGAATCATTGAAGAACAAGAGACGGTTAACAACCAAGGGCAGAACTAGGATTTGGGCCAGGAGTGGCTTAGGTGCATAACATGTAATTTCCTACCCTAGCTTCGTAACAATTTAAGTTGGGCTAGCATTGGAGTGGGCTAAGCTTCACTACCTATTTTTTTTTTAAATTCCCCGTTTGGGTAGGGGTGAGCAACGGACGGACGGTTGCGGATTAGGGGTCACCCGCAACCGAACCGTCAAAGTTGCGGATTTGGAAAATGGAACCGTGACCGGATCAATCAACCGCGGATTTATCCTCTGCGGATCTGCGGATTGTACAGGCCGGTTGCGGATTATCCGCGGTTTAATCAAAAAAAATAATTAAAAAAAAAGTATAGAAACTAGAATTACAGACGACTCTTTAACACAAAAGAGTACTAATTCAAATGCACAAGGTCTTCCCTGAATCTTTCTGCAGCTTCATCTGTTCTAGTTCTTCATATCCAATCTACCACCAAACCTCACACCCTGATTTCACAAACTCCACCATTGTAACCCATATCAGCTTAATTCTTTCACCAGCAACAACCAATCTCCTCCCTGTAATTACAGATCGAACCCATCTCTTAGAATTCATTCAAACCCCTTGTAGAATTACCCATCTCATATACCACAATCACCATCTGCATCTTGTTTTCAATCAACAACGACACTTTATCATCGAAAACCCCTTGTAGAATTACCCATCGCAACAAGATCTACAACAAAAGAACAAAACAAATCTTAACATCAAATTCTAAACGACACACGGTATGAAAAATTGATCGAAGAAAAAAAAAGGATTATAAAATGGTTAATTGTTGTAAGGTTGTTTAAAGAAGAAATGCTATGATGATACAAATTACCCATACGCTAAAATAATTTATTAGGTTCCAAAAGAAAGTGAGGAAAATGACAAACAAATCTCCTATATTTCCAATACCACAACACCCTTATCAGTTCAGTGACTATGGATGTTCAATACTCAGGTGGATTACTTACAGGTAAAGAGAAATTAGAAGAAGCAAAGAAACATAAAAAGGAGAAATTATTTCCATCAGCAACAACAACAACTTCAAGATCTATAGAATCAAGATAGATCTAAAGAAACAACAAACAAGTTTCTCACTTTGGTATATGAAATCTTCCTTCGACCCTGAGTTACGAGATTGAAGAGACTAGAGAGAAAAAAGAGAAAACAATAGAACTGAGTGTGAATTAGGCTTTAGAAGATAAAGATAATTATATATAAAACCTCTTACTTTCCATATTATCCTCGATAATTCTAATAAATTCCCTTACTGTCCACGGTGCGGGTGAATCCGCGGTTTTCAATATCCAACCGCACCCAAACCGCTAAAATGTGCGGATTTGAGAATCCCACCCGTGTCCGGCCCATACGTCTTGCGATTTGGGTGAAATCCGCAATTTTGCGGACGGATACGGGTGAAATCCGCGGTTCCGGTTTTTATGCTCACCCCTAAGTTTGGGGATGGCTTAAGCCAGGTCAAGCCTGGGTGTTGATCCATCAACCATTAGGGTTACCTACCACCATACGATATCTATCTACATCATTTCCTGTTGGAATTTTTTTTCAACATATTTTCTTATTTATAACCTGGCTTGATTGGGGTATCAATAGTATAAAGAAGAGTTTAGCTAACTTTGCCTATCTGAGTGGTGGTCAGGATTTATCCTTGGCAAAGATAAATCAAAGGATGTGGTTCTCCGTGCCACACCCTACAAGTCGCACACGTGGTGTTCATTCCAATATTATAAATTAAAAATGAATACTCAAGTCAAGATATGGAATTTCAAAAATTATTACGTGGAGGTACGAACTCATGACCTATTGTGTCATAAGAGTGGCCTCTAACCATTGTTCCACCTTGGTTGGAATTGCTAGAAAAGATAAATCAACAGTGGTTGTTTGTTCAACTTAAATATTAATTAGTATAAGTGTTTTATTAATTAGTATAAGTGATTTGTCTAGAGAGAAGATAAATCTATGGTTATGGTTTGTTCAACTTAAATAATAATTAGTATAAGTGTTTTATTAATTGATGTCTCATTAATTTTTCGTGATAAATGATTTATTAATTTTACATCATAAATATCCCTTAATTAATATTAATACATATCTCCATCAATAAATAATAATTTTGACAAAAATTATTTCAATAGATATTAGTGGTGGTGGTGGTAGTAGAGGAAGAAGTAAGTGGTGGAAGCGGTGGAAGGTGTTACTAAGTGGTGGAGGCGGTAACATTAGTTTTGGTGGAAGAAATAGTGGCGCTGGATGGTTTTAATGGCGGTGGTATTGGTTTTTTCTTTTTGAATCAAAAATAATAATAAAAATTACATGACGGGTAACATTGTATTGTGAAAAGTATAGTTGGTTGTTTTTGACATGATCAAAAAAGGAGGATAACAAATACTTTTGGGATGATACCAAATCATATAAGACAAAATGGTTGTTTTTTGTACCACTGCTATCTTTGGTAACCGTTCGTACGCATGATTTTCAGTATTAACAAAAAACATATAGTTGAATAAATTAATTGACGACCTAAGTTTGTTAAATCTAAACTTTATACATGACGTGTGGGATTAAAAGTTATAAGTGTGACCAATATTCTACGAGGGATGGAAAATGGTGGTGGTGGAGAAAGAAGTGATATCTGGTGGTTTTTGGTACTGGCCGGTTTTGATGAGTAGTAATTGACTATGTCAATTATGTGCTGCTACAAAAGGATAACACTATAAATTAGAAATGTGGTTGATCGTCTTAATGCTAATATAAACTCGGTTAAAATACATGAAAATTAAGAAGAAGAAGAAAAAAAACATTTGGATGTCGCGTTATATAATAAATAACACTAAAAACTACATATTTAGTATCAAGGTTTCTCCGTCCAATAGATAAATCTAAGGTTGTATTGAGATCCCGTAAGCAGAGGGCGAGTTGGTCTTGGAATTATGAATGATAATGAATATAATGAAACGCTCCCTCTCGGTTTCTCCAATGAAAACCGAAACCTTCTAAAAAAACAATCAATCGAACAACACTTAGATGGAACGCATCACCACCAGTGTAAACTTCTCGGAATTACTACATATCCAGTGAAATTTATACATATTAATCTTGTGATTTCGTCCTACCGTAGTTTTTAACGAGGCATGCAATTAAATCTCTAATAGTAATTTTAAAGGTATTTAATAATTTCAAAATTCTCTTATAAGTTTTGTTTATGCAAGTATTGATTTAACTTGGGTTCTTTTATATTTTTGTGTTAACTTGATGACTTTTTAATTTGAATACATGTTTGGTTAACAAACTTTGATACATATAGGGTATTTTCTTTGTAGAACTGATGTTAGTCTCTCATTTTTCCCGTTAGCACTTTGTTTCGATCCCATATTTGTAGACATTATTTGACTAATGTTGGGGTATTTGTTTAATCTCAAGGCCGATTAAACCCAATGTGTGTTGTATACATTGAAGGCGACGGAAGTTTGTGTTGGCTCTACCTTGAAACTAATAATTTTTCTTCGGAAGGTTAGTTGAATTTATGTAGATACAAATATCAATATTGACTATGCTCTTTAAAACTCCAAATTACTTGAGTAACACTAGATGTGAGAACGTCATTCATGCACTACTTAGCATAGTTGGTGTGAAATCTTTTTATCCACGAATTTCTTCAATTTTATGTTATCAATATGATTGAGAAAGAATCTTACACATGTTTTGATTTACTATTATAAGTTTATTTTTTCAACTCACGTGTGTATATCTCAGCCTTCCAATAGCCAAGGGTTCTTCATTTTTATAACTTTCACATTTTCAAAAAATAAATAAATAGAGTTTATCTAAAGTAGGGAAAATATTATGGGTTTTTGCTTCACTCCTTAGAGCCTTAGTTATCAATAATTTCGGAACAAATGTATTCGTAAACATCATGGAGTTGGATTGGCAATTTAGGTATATGTACTGTTAGATGAAATATTCTTTTTGAAGTTTGAAATTATGGTATGATGAAACAATAAATGGGGAAAGTTTTTATTTACTGTATTTTTTATTTTGTTTTCATGTTGGCACAACATTATTACTCCGTCCAGATAATAAATTGGAATAACATGCTTAAGTAAAAAATAAAAAGATCAGGTAACCCATTTTGTTTCCTAAAACCTATTTGAATATCAAAATAATTACTCACGAATAAAATGAAGCAAGAGGAATGTGAACAATATCGTATTAGAGACAAAACATCTCGTGCCGTTACGGCACGGGTTAAGATCTAGTACCCAATAAGACAAAATCAGGTCATTATGAAGTAAAGCCAAGCCACCCCTTAACCTATATTTTTCTAAATGGCTAAAATGCCCCCCACAATGATTAACTCTGATTTAACTAAAATTATTAGATTAGTTAAATTAGTTATATTAGTTAGTTGATTTAGTTATAAGTCGGGTTTTAGAAATCATTTAGAGAGAGAATTAGTATGAAGTAGTAGAGGAGATTTTGGGGGGAAAAGTTAGGTTTTTTGTGAAATTTGTGATATGAGTGAAATGAGTGATTCAAATCCTGATTTTGAAGTGGGGGAGCCTTCTAACTTTCCTCCTACAGATGAGTACTTGTATGATGATCTACCAGACCATGATCGAATGGATTATTTGCATGATCCTCACTTTTATTTTCCTCAAACTCAAGTTGGGTATGGAAGCGATGAATGTCTTGAGCCAAACGTAGAATCCAATGACCAAGAAGAAGATAATGGAGCTGCAAGTAATCAGGTAGACAACTTACGTGATCAAGATTGTGATTTTTCCATGCAAATGATCGATTTTTCCGCTTTTTTTTCACTATTGCTATCCAGGGTCGGCAAGGACGACGCTTGTCAATCATGCCGGCCGTCAAGGCCGGCGTGGATCTATTTTGCAAAACGTGCCAACTTTTCATGAGCAGTACCATGCCGGCATGGTAGAAAATTTGAACCTTGCCGACTTCCATTTTTTGAAAGACATGAGACATAACTTGAAAATGCTTATGCCGGCATTTTCAAGTTTTCAGACCTTGTCGGCTCTTTCCATGTCGGCAATGTTTATATTCTCTTCCATGCCGGCTGTTTCTAGCCGGCAGTGTTTTATATGTAGACCCTGCCGACCATGGTAATACAAACTGACTTGAAAATGCTCAAGCCGTCACCTTCTAGTTTTACAACATTGCCGGCTAATGTTATGTCAGCAATGTTAATTTTTTATTGTGTGCCGGCTATTTATAGTCGGCAGTGTTTTATATGTATACCTTGCCGACGTTGGTAATACATATCAACTAAACTTTTGATGTTTTGTAGATTGTGGCATTGGTACCTATGCCGGATCAGCCTCAAGCTCAGAAAATTAGGGGTCCCGATACTTCCGCATATTATGCTAATGATTTGGAATGGGAGGACAAAAACGACGCGGTCAAGTGGGTTATTGAGAAAGCAAAAGAGAAGATGTGCGTTCTAGTAAAAAATACCCAACAAAAATCTACGTGGTTTGAAATGGTATGCGAGTGTTATGGATCGCCGGACGAAAGTCACAAGAGAAAGGGTTATGTGTATGATAAGAAGACGACTAGGGTGTACAAAACGAAGTCAAAGAAGTGTGGATGCCCATTCAAGTTTATTTTTGGGAGGAACCAAGAAATCAATAACATGTGGAGAATAACTAGAGTTGATGTTGGTTGGCATAACCATAAAGATTCGGAAACTCTTGTTGGGAATTGTCAAGTTGCCAAGTTGAAACCCCGCGAGTTTGAAAAAGTAAGAAGAAGTTTGGGAATTAAACCAAGCAAGCTCCTTCATAGGTTCAAGAGGGACAACCCGCATAACCTCTCTTCATTGTCTACAATTTATGCGGCCAAGGCAACCATTAAAAGAATTGAATGGGATGGAAGAAAGGTGATGGAAGAATCACAATGGTTGGAACACAAATACAACTACACGGTGAGATACCATGAGTCATCGGAGGGGAAGTTGGATCGTATTTTTCTTGCGCATCCCGATATGATTCAATTGGCGCGTTGCTTTTACCAATTTTTGTACATGGATTGTACTTATAAGACGAATAGGTACAACATGCCTTTGTTGAACATTGTAGGACAAACCTCGGATAAGCAATCGTTCACAGTGGCATGGTGTTTTATGGATTAGGAGAAGGATGATAGCTATATTTGGGCATTGGAAACTTTGAATCTTCTCTACCACGAAGAAGAAACTCCGGGGTTTATAGTCACCGACAATGAGCAAGCAATAATGAACGTCGTGAGGATAGTCTTTCCCAATGCACAAAATTTCCTTTGCATTTGGCATATACAATGCAATCTTATAAAGAATTGTATAAGTCATATCCAAAAGCCAAAGGAAAAGAAAGGTACTAAACATGAAAAGGAAGAAGATGAACATCTTAGTAAACTAACTAAAGAAAAGAGAGAGGAAGAGAAGAAGAAAGAAGACGAAGAATGGAAAGAAGGTGAGATCAAGTTTGGGTTATTCATGAAAGCGTGGGATAAGTTGTATTGGTCGATGAGTGTGTCAAGATATGAGATAAACTTGAAGGAGTTTGAGGATGATTTGGGCACTAATTACCCCAAAGTAGTGGAATATTGCAAGAGACAATGGTTGACGCCACACAAAGAGAGGTTTGTGTATGCATTTACATACGACTATAAACATTTTAAACTTGAGTCCACAAGTATGGTAGATCAATCTCATGGGAGACTAAAAGGTCTACTTTTCACGAGTCAAAATGGGATTATGACAGTGCAACATGCTATCCATGATTACACTAATAATGATATCGACAAGATAAAAAAACAATTCCAAGAAAGTAGCTTCCTGAAGTTGAAGGAGTTTAAGGAGGATGATTGGTTGCTTGTTGGTATACATAGAAACGTCTCGCATTAGGAAATACGTTTCATGATGAAACATCTCGCATTGTATAAAAAGTATGATGAACCGAGCACTCCTTGTAAGAGCATCTCCAATGCAAGGGGTAAAGGTCTTAAATTAGTATGACACCTAGGATTTAAGACATTTTTCACCAAAGTTTCATCTCCAATGCAAAAGTGAGGGTCATAGAAAAAGATGACATGGCTAAAGTGGGGGTAAAGGAGAAAGTCTAAATAAGACTTTCTTCATGACCTTGGGTCATAAGTCCACATCATCTTTTGTCTCTAAATATAAATAAAAAGTGTTAGATAAGACCATAGGGATTGGAGATGGGATTTAGGTAGAGAGTGTCATCTTTATTTTTTTTTGTCATGTAGCAAGTAACCCACCACCAAAAGGTATAAATAAAACCTCCATGTAGGATGACCTTGACCTCTAGCATTGGAGATGCTCTAAGTGTAGGATAATGAAGGCTATCGGACTTCCATGTCGTCATATGCTTGGTAGGTATAAAACTCCCATTTCTCTTGATGATATCGATCCTTATTGGAAGCAATTATCTTTCAAACCGGCTGCAAGAGAAGATACCGGTGAAGAGTTTGGCGACATGGAACTTGGGAGAATAATCCTCGACAAGTACCCCAAGATGAATAGGTTGGACAAACAAACTATAAAGCACAAGTTGATGCCGATTGTTTACCCTTTTATGGAAGAACTTCAAGAACCGAGGAAACAAGATCCAACGGGTAGACCACCTACCACAAAGACGAGGACGGAAGAAAGAGAACAAATCAAAGAGTTTTTTAGTACAAATTGCGATCAAGATCAATCCGAAAGAGAACAAATCAAAGAGTTTTTAAGTAGAAATAGTGATCAATCCAAAAGGGAAAACATTAAAGAGCATTTGAGTACAAAGTGCGATCCATTCGGATATGTTTATACCGAGGCGCAATACAAGGAGGAGCCCGCTAAAAATAAAAGAGGTCGTCCAAGGAAGGATTCAACTACACCAACGGTCTCTAACTTGAATACAAATGACACTCTACCTCTTGAGAGTCAAGAAAGTGTGGAATTTTTTGGAAAAAAAAGGGGTCGACCAAAGAAGGTAGTACAACTGGTGTTGCAAAATTATCGCAATCAACTCCCTACAATTATTCAAAATTTCGTGATTGGTACCGACGATGTTCCGAAAGATGGAAATTATGGGTTTCACGTTATCTCGCAACAATTGGGACACCTAAGTGGAGCGGTTGAGGATAATCTCACCCAATGCCAATACATTAGAAAGAAGATGGCCGATCGACTAGAAAACGACAAGGATTTCAATATCTCAATGATGCTAGAAGGTTCCATTGAGGAGAAAGAAGCAACTTTCAAAGGTTTGCTAACTAGTGTTAAAGTCCCGGAGGGAAATGCACCAATCAAATGGGAGCATTGGTTGAGAATGCCGGAGTGTGGCCATCTATTGGCGGATACGTGGAATTGCGTGGTACATTTTTTTAGTGAGGGACTATCTATAGCATTTGCACCGAAACATGCGGTTTGCGTGGACCAACTCAAGCTTAGAAGAATTGACATTGCTTTGGTGGATAAAAATCATTTTATTGGTCTACAACTCAATAAGGAATGTCCATTACCTCCTATATGTAGGTTTAGTTTTTGGGAGAAGTTCACAAACAACAAGAGAAGGGAATGGATGAAAATTTATGAGGACAACATGGCCCTTTGGAATGTTATAGATGAGTCTAGGGAATGTCCCATAGATTTGACTAAAGGAGGTTCAATTAATTTGAATGAACTCCCTCCAATAGATTTGAGTGAGGATTGATTATGATTAGGGAATAAGGAAGCTTTTTGTGTAGTGTACAATGGAGTACTAGACAAAATATTCGTACTTTTTGGTGTACTTTTGTAATCGCATGCGTGTTTTGTGTAATGTACTTTGGAGTGCTACAAATGAATGAAATGGATGTGTTTTTTTGGGTGTATTCTCATTTGGTCGGCATTATATTTATTACAACACATTGCCGGCTCTAGAATGGTCGGCACGGTCTTATTTCCTCAGACTGCTGACCGCAATGCATGACAGTATAGGAAAAAACTGCCTGATATGGCCCGGCAATGAATGGCTTTTGCCAAACTGCCGGCATTTAATATGCCGGTAATGTTTATGAAATTTACCATGCCGGCTAATAACTCCCTTAAAAATATTGTTCCTGGATGTTTTTTTCTATCAAGCCGGCAAGGACCTGGTTTTGACAGATTGCCGGCTTTTACTGCGTCAGCATTGTTTTTGAGGAGAACAATGCCGGCTAAGAACTCACTCAAAAATTGTTCATGAATGTTATTTTCTATCAAGCCAACAAGGTGTATTATAATATCCATGCCGATAGAACAACCGTCGGAAAGCTTTTAATTTAGGATAATGCTGACTACTAGGCCGCCGACAAGCTTCTGATTTAGTACAATGTCGACTATACATCGGATACAAACCTTAATTAAAGCATACAAACGTTAAAAACTTAACCCTACCACATTTGGGACATAGATAGTATCTTTTTCCGGTACACAATTTCTTAGGAGAGGTAATTAGCTTCATCTTACCGTCGCAACATGGATCTGTGCATGGTAGAAGGTTGATTTTAGCAACTTCATCTTCATACGGATCTAGACGCTCATATATCCAATAGAAAAACCCACAACAAGTGCATTTTGAAGCATACGGCTGATATACACCTCCTATTGCAGCTTTCATGAGAAATAAGAATCCATTACAACCTTCAATAGTGCATTTGCTTCCTTCAAAGGGACAATCGTTTGCAAAATGACCACTTAGTGTACAAAGACCACAAATATTTGGTAGTGAAACTTCCATTCTTTATGCAAGGTTGAAGATGAAGTTGGGAATGCTTTTATAATAACAACATACCTAATATCTTGATTTTGAAATTTCTAGCCGTTGAGCATTCAATGGGTTGTACTTTGCACCTAAAAGGTGCAACTAACATTTCGGTCGGCAAGGTAGAGATTTCATACCATGCCGGCCTCACGTACCATCGGAAAGGTAGATATTTCATACAATGCCGGCCTCCAGTACTTTGTCTAAAACTGCATAAACAAAATAATAACTTCTAAAACAACTAAAACTGAAAATTAAAATAAGTTTAACAAGTCTAAAACCATAATCTAAGAGTTCAAAACATAATGTAGTTTAAGAATCTAAGCTTCTAAAGAAAGTAAAACATAATAAAGTTTAAGAATTTCAAGGATCCTTCTCATTGTTGTTATTTTCCTCCCCATCACTAGCTTTTTCACCAGCATCAGCTTTTGCTTTTCCCTTCCCCTTCACTGGACCTATGTAGTTACCATCCTCATTGTAATAGGGGTTCACTCTAGAAAAGTCACATGCCCTGAAAAAAGTTCTTGGATCAACCTCCTCTTCTTCCTCCTATGATGATGTGCATTCTTCATAGTTGAGGGGATTGCTAGGACTGTTCATAAACCTTAGAAATTCTTCTGGATTTTCCTTACCCATTAAACATAACTTTTTAAACGGGCAATTCTCTTCAGTTTCATCTTTAGGATCTTCTAAATTGGGATAAATTGTGTCCAAAAATTTAAATAGATCTTCTGCATTGTTAACAAGACAAGGTAGAGCTTCTTTTGTTTCCTCTGGGAACCTAAACAATGCACAAATAAGATATATGAAAACAAACAACACAACACACGTTGAACTCCCGATATTGGTCAATTCATGATTTGAGTGAATACAATTTTCTTCTCCCTTCCACTTTTAGGTATGAGCAATTAATTATTGTTCATACCTAAAAGCAGGAGAGAGATGAATATTGTTACATATTTTGGGCATCCACTGGCCGGCAAGGCCGATAAACTAAACAGTGCCGACCACCATATAGACGGCAAGGTGTTAACCAACTACACTGCCGACTACATTAAAGTCGGAAAAGTGTTAACCAACTACCCTGCCGACAAATAAACAGCCGGAATGGTCCTACTTATGAAATATGCCGACTAATAACTTAGGAAATTAAGGTTTCTGTGGCCTAACGTCGGCATGGTACAAGTCTAAAACCACGCCGACCAAATATAATCCGGCATGGTTGGTTATTATACCCTGCCGGCCCTAGTTATTGTCCAATAGTCGCCATGGCTCTGATGAAAAGTCGGCAAGTTATTCATCCTGAGACCATGCCTGCTCTTTCAAAATACCAATGGTCGGCGTGTTGTTCAACTATCGACCTTGCCGGCAAAAAACCTGAAAATCATAATTTTCGATTTCTAACCTAATCTAACAATCATATAAAACAAAACAATAATGGGTTTGAGTTTATAAATCACTTACAATATTATTTTCGCCTGTAGAGGTTTCTTTTCAGCATCTTCAAGGATTGCATTCTTGGGTTTATTCGTTCCAACCTTTCCCTTACCTTTTCCCTCTGATTTGGATATTTTCATGTTACCAGTTGAATCTCTCTCGCTGCTCGATTGTTTAGAATCAACCATTTTTTGTAGAAAATCAAAATTGAAAATTTTGGTCGATTTTAGGGTTTTGGAATGAAAGAGAAGAGGAAAGGGATTAGAGAAGAACGATTAGAGGAAGATTAATCAGTTTTTAAGTTTAGGGTTTAGTTTTAGGTTAATTAGTATAGGGGTATTAAAGTAACTTTACCACGTTTTGGCCTCCCCTTAGTAAGGGAACATGTCCATTTAAATTTGGGTATACCCCAATTAATATGGGTATACCCCTGTCGATGGTGGATTTTAGACAAGGGGTAAAATCGTAAAACCCTGTGACCTAGTGTTACTAGCAACACATTAACTGAGAACATTTAATTCAGAAGTAAATAATTAATAGGGGTATTTTTTCAAAATACCGGATTAGGGTTTTCGACACAAAACCCTAATTCCAAAACCAAGTCGCATACTGCGCACCATGGAAACTATGCCAAAACCAAGCCGCTACCCAGTTGTAGCTCCCGCAACTTCGCCTAGGTGTTCGTACGTGCCATTGGCACATGCCAACATGTTACCACTAGCCACTTTCTATTCCAAGCCGCTACACAGTTGTAGCGCCCGCAACTTGGCCTAGATATCCGTACGTGCCATTGGCACATGCCAACACGTTACCACTATCCACTTCCTATTCCAAGACGCTACCCAGTTGTAGTGCCCGCAACTTGGCCTAGGTGGCCGTACGTGCCATTGGCACATGCCAACACATTACCACTACCCACTTTCTATTCTAAGCCGCTACCCAGTTGTAGCGCCCGCAACTTGGCCTAGGTGTCCGTACGTGCCATTGGCACATGCCAACACGTTACCACTAGCCACTTTCTATCCTAAGCCGCTACCCAGTTGTAGCGCACACAACTTGGCCTAGGTGTCCGTACGTGCCATTGGCACATGCAAACACGTTACCACTAGCCACTTTCTATTCTAAGCCGCTACCCAATTGTAGTGCCCGAAACTTGGCTTAGGTGGCCGTACGTGCCATTGGCACATGCCAACACGTTACCACTAGCTACTTTCTATTCTAATCCTCTACCCAGTTGTAGCGCCCGCAACTTGGCCAAGGTGGCCGTACATGCCATTGGCACATGCCAACACATTACAACTATCCACTTTCTATTCCAAGCCGTTACCCAGTTGTAGCGCCCGAAACTTGGCCTAGGTAGCCGTACGTGCCATTGGCACATGCCAACACGTTACCACTAGCCACTTTTTATTCCAAGTCGTTACCCAATTGTAGCGCCCGCGACTTGGCCAAGGTGGCCGTGCGTGCCCTTGGCACATGCCAACACGTTACCACTAGCCACTTTCTATTCCAAGATGCTACCCAATTGTAGCGCCCGCGACTTGTCAAAAGTGTCCATGCGTGCCATTGGCACATGCCAACATGTCACCACTAGCCACTTTCATCCCCAACCTGCTAGCCAATTTCCAAGGCATTCCGCACATGCCATTGGCACATGCCACACATGCTCCACTAGCGACTTTGGCATTGCCATTCGCACTCATAGTGCAACTTGCGTCCAAGGAATTCCGCACATGCCAAATGCTCCACCAAGCGACTTTGGCATTGCCATCCGCGCTCAAAATACAACTTGCGGTCGAGATATCCCGCACATGCCATTGGCACATGCCGCAACGCTTCACTAGCAACTTTGGAATTGCCACTTGCGCCCACTCTCGATACATCAACACAAACTGGGGGATGCTTTCTTGGGTTTTGGTTTGGCGGTCACAGTGTGCAGCGTACACTATGCTCGCAATAAAGCAAGGCGTGCAAGGAATGAATACGGTCAATTAAATAAGGAAATTTATGGTGAAAAACGTTTTTCACCATAAAGCCGACGGTTTCCACCTCCTATGTTTTAATTGACACATTTACTCAATTCCTTAATGAGTCCAGGGTACGTTCAATCTCACTTGTATAAATAGGTTTCACCTATTCTGCCAAAACAACATGTCTTAGTCAGGAAAAATACAACACTATCATATAACAACTTTGCAAGCTCTCTCAAAAGCTTCCATCACTAGCAAGCTTCCGCAAACTTCTACACTTCTGATACAAGTCGAGATACTACCTAGCCAGAACTCTCTGGTCTCATCACCCTTCTTCGCTATCCTCCCCAAATCAACCCTTCTCCTCTACTTTGTGACCGAAGCAAATCTGGAACGACCATCTTCTTGGTTTAGGCCAGAGTTGTACAGATTGATATCTCGAATCAAAAGTGCTCACATGCATCACATTTGTTTAAGGGTTTAAACCAGTCTCTCCACCATCGAATTTACCAAATTCGGCAGAGGCGATTTTCTCCCATAAACAATTGGCGACCACAACGGGAGTTTCAATCTCTCGGTTACAATATCTACTCCTAAAAATCGATCTCGCGTCTCGATACAAGCATCAACAGCAGAAGCAGCCAATCGGTTTGGAGATCTGTGACTCAACTACCAGACAACCCAATTGCCAGCCGTAAAAACTACATTGGAAACTGGGGACTCCGATTTGGGGACTGGATGGCGGCTTTTTTCAGCAAAAACTGTTGCCAGCAACTGGGGACTTATTGGAAAAGTCACCGGCAAAACCACTCCTTATACAAAAATAGGCATATTTGCGATGAAAGATCCATACAGCAAGTAAGTCTAGCCCGGGCAAGATATCCGATCTGTTTTTGGGTTCTCAGTAAAACCATCATACCATTACTTCTTGTGTTATTGCTAGCACACACTTTCATAAAAACAATAATCCCTCTGCAAGGCATAATCAAAGTTATATATTAAAACCATTCATCCCAGAAAATAATCCAACCAACTACCAAAATCAGTCAGACTCTGAAATCAAGCACCCAAAGTGTTTCTCGAAATAAACAAAGAATCTAAAGGAGAAACATTCAAGGGAAGTTGTCCCGCAACGGTTTACTCTTCTTAGAAAGACGGTCCTTCGCATCTTCAATAGACGCTCTCTTCATAGCTAACACCCTATACATCTCATCAGCCTCTGCTTCTTGCCGTGTGATCTCCTCCGCAGAAGGGATTTTGACTGATGTATCCTTCAATTTCAGAATCTCAGCAAGATTTTCAACGAACCATGAAGCATTGAATTCCTTCTCCACACACACATCACGGTGATGCTCCTAGTTAGCGATGACATCTTCAGAAACGGTGTAGCCAGTCACCCCGCACATGTCCTCAATAGAAGATAAAGCTTCTTCCACACGTTTAACCAATGCAATACGACTAGTGATCTTCTTGGTCGTAGACATGTGTCCATGCTTCTTCCATATTTTGGTATACAATGCCTCATATTTGGATAGCATGCTGAAACCGCTGACCATCACATGACCTGGGTAGGGAACCAAGCACGGAGGATCGAAAATGGCACCTACAACCAGATCCGCAATCTGCGAAGGTTTCCCTTCCGTATCTGCGCCAGCAATCAGAGAATCGTTTCCCGATCGAACTGCATTCATGCTTTGTAATTGATCAACTTCCATCCCCAAGCCATCATCAGCGGTCACAGTCACTACAGGCAGATTATCGACTTCCATCTCCAAGTCATCACTGACGGTTGTGGGAAAGTCTTCATGTGCCTCCACCTCAGATCCATCTCCTGAGTCATATTCCTCCTGCAAGATTTGTGTTATACGTTTTCAAAGGGAGGAGGAAGAAAAAGAGGCGCGAAACCTACTGAGACACTTTCCAAAAGGGATCCAGCGCTGCCATCGAAAGAATCACCTTCACCTTCCGAACTCTCTTCTTTCTCTGGCGCATCACCATTGCGAGAAGGCTCGATACCGCCAGAATTACTCAAAAGAGTTACCGTCTCCTGACAGCGAGCAAGAGCAGCAAAAGCATTAACACTACCAAATCCCTAGAAGGAACGAGGCAATACTTTCAGCATAAATTCACACATTTGGAAAACATACCAGCAAAGAGGCGACACATACCTGGTTATTGGAAGTACTGAAAGACACAAGGGTTGCAGGAGGATCCTTTGAATCCGTCTGAAACCCACCAGCATGGTTTTTCGTCCTCTTCTCTTTCACTTGGGGACTTTCAGAATTTCCAGATGACTTTCGCTTGAAATCTCTCAACATTGGGTACTTCTTCAAAACCTCTTGGGAAGGCTTACCACGAATATTCTCCACCGCGTCATCCACAAACTTGTGAATCATAAGATGCTCACGGCACCAGAACTCGTTGTAACTAAAGGTCATCAAGGGTGCTCTTTCCAGTTGAAAGAAGGGAAGACGGATACCTGGCCCAAGGGAACTGGCATCGAAGGCAACGCGCAATGAATTCTCAGGAAGCTCCAGTCGGCAAGAAAGGAGCACTACCTGATCGAAACCCATGTGACGAGCTGCGCGATTAATATTATACTCAGAAATCTGGAAAGCCCCTCTAAAGAAAGACGGCATGTGACCGGGGATGCAACTTTGAATAAACAAGTTTTCACCAATGCTCAAGTCGTCATCTGAAGACAAAATCACATCCGGAGCAGAAGCAAAGGTATCAATTTGAGTCACGGACCTATGAACTGGCTCCCACGGGAGAAAATTGATCTCGTGTGATTTATCAAGAAGGCTAACCAAGCTCACACCAACTCTTGGATGCTTGCCCATCGAAGAATTCGATAGCCACCCCAACTCGCAGGAATCGTAGGCAACGGCTTTGGAGCGAACTTTTCAAAATGCTCTCATAGCCACGCTCGTAGAAAAACAACATGCACATACGAATCCACTTTCATGAAACCATTCGAAACTCGCATATTCGCGACTAAGTGATCCAGATGCGCGTGCAAGGAGCCAAGGAATAACCTGCCAATGGGTAGAACTTCACCTTTCGCCAACTTCACAGCAATTGGTAGCAGCTCCGCCCTTATCTCCTTCTTGTCGGAACCGTCGTCAAGAATGTCTCTAGACAACCAGAGGGCCAAAATGCTGCAACGTGATGATCGCTACTTTTATGTCTAGCCTCCAAATCTTCCGGAAACCACTGAGATATCCTCCAGCTGTAAAAGCAAATTTTATCCTCTTTTCGGACGGAATTCTTCGACTTCGCAGTAAAGTCTTTTCGGGAAAAATCTCCCAACTTAGCAGCAAGGTCATTTCGCATCTTTTTCTCAGCTCTGGATAATTGGATGTTAAGATCCCCGGTTACCGGAAGATTCAACAAGAGAGCCACGCTCTCCAAGGTGAAAGCTATTTCACCCCATCAACAGATAATTGTGTGAGTGTCCGAGCACCACCTAGAGAGGAAAGCAACCAAGACCGGGACATCTTTCCTAATCTGGAGACTTACTAAAGCTCTGACGGAATTAATAATCCTCGCCCGAGTCAAGTTGAGATTTATATGCTCCCTACTCACCATAAATTTGACCCACACATCAAAAGAACGCAATGGGCTTTGACACATCCTGAATTCAATACTGGAAGAGGCATACACTCCTTTATGAAGACAAAACCGTATGGTATGCTCCGGCTGAACTGTGCGGGTCTCCTTTTCATTTTCACCATCAGTCAATAAAGCTGGCTCGAAGTCTGGAAGATTTATCCGAGCAGGAGCAAAGGGTTTGGTAAAGAACTCATCATCTATGTTTGGTTTCGAACTATCAACATCTTTCAACAAAACGGATCCTTGTTCAGGTAACATCTTGTCGTTTTTTCTCGCTTAGCAACAGATATCTGCGCAAAACAGGGAAATTATGAAATGATCCCCCAAACACACAACCGCGCTCGACAAGAATAAAAATCCCTGACACATGGGAGAATAGTATTTTCTATGGTTTCGAAATACATATGCAGTATCCTACTTCGGGTTCAAAATTATATGCGCAGTATATTTTCTGGGTTGAAGAGCGGTATTCTTCTTCGGGATTCATATACAGTAATTTTTTCGGGTTCATATGAAGCACAATATTCTTCTTCGGGATTCATATACAGTAATTCTTTCGGGTTCATATGAAGCACAATACCCCATGACCTAGTGTTACCCGCAACACATTAACTGAGAACATTTAATTCAGATGTAAATAATTAATAGGGGTATTTTTTCAAAATACTGGATTAGGGTTTTCGACATAAAACCCTAATTCCAAAACCAAGCCGCATACTGCACATCATGGAAACTATGCCAAAACCAAGCCGCTACCCAGTTGTAGCGCCCGCAACTTGGACTAGGTGGCCGAACGTGCCATTGACACATGCCAACACGTTACCACTAGCCACTTTCTATTCCAAGCCGCTACCCAGTTGTAGCGCCCGCAACTTGTCCAAGGTGTTCGTACGTGCCATTGGCACATGCCAACACGTTACCACTAGCCACTTCCTATTCCAAGCCGCTACCCAGTTGTAGCTCCCGCAACTTGGCCTAGGTGGCCGTACGTGCCATTGGCACATGCCAACACGTTACCACTAGCCACTTTCTATTCTAAGCCGCTACCCAGTTGTAGCGCCCGCAACTTGTCCTAGGTGGCCATACGTGCCATTGGCACATGCCAACACGTTACCACTAGCCACTTTCTATCCTAAGACGCTACCCAGTTGTAGCGCCCGCAACTTGGCCTAGGGGGACGAATGTTCCATTGGCACATGCCAACACGTTACCACTAGACACTTTCTATTCCAAGCCGCTACCCAGTTTTAGCGCCCACAACTTGGCCTATGTGGCCGTACGTGCCATTGGAACATGCCAATATGTTACCACTAGACACTTTCTATTCCAAGCCGCTACCCAGTTGTAGCGCCCGCAACTTGGCCTAGGTGGCCGTACGTGCCATTGGCATATCCCAACACGTTACCACTAGCCACTTCCTATTCCAAGCCGCTACCCAGTTGTAGCGCCCGCAACTTAGCCTAGGTGGCCGTACGTGCCATTGGCACATGCCAACACGTTACCACTAGCCACTTTCTATTCTAAGCCGCTACCCAGTTGTAGCGCTCGCAACTTGGCCTAGGTGGCCGTACGTGCCATTGGCACATGCCAACACGTTACCACTAGCCACTTTATATTCCACGACGCCACCCAGTTGTAGCACCCACAACTTGGCCTAGGTGGCCGTACGTGCCATGGGCACATGCCAACACGTTACCACTAGCCACTTTCTATTATAAGCCGCTACCCAGTTGTAGCGCCCGCAACTTGGCCTAGGTGGCCGTACGTGTTATTGGCATATGCCAACACGTTACTACTATCCACTTTCTATTCCAAGCCACTACCCAGTTACAGCGCCCGCAACTTGTCCTAGGTGTCCGTACGTTCCATTGGCACATGCCAACACGTTACTACTAGCCACTTTCTATTCCAAGTCGCTACCCAATTGTAGCACCCGCGACTTGGACAAGGTGGTCGTGCGTGCCATTGGCACATGCCAACACGTTACCACTAGCCACTTTCTATTCCAAGCAGCTACCCAATTGTAGCGCCCGCGACTTGGACAAAGTGGTCGTGCGTGCCATTGGCACCTGCCAACACGTTACCACTAGCCACTTTCATCCCCAACCTGCTAGCCAATTTCCAAGGCATTCCGTACATGCCACACATGATCCACTAGCGACTTTGGCATTGCCATTCGCACTCAAAGTGCAACTTACGGCCAAGGTATTCCGCACATGCCAAATGCTCTACCAAGCGACTTTGGCATTGCCATCCGCGCTCAAAATACAACTTGCGGTCGAGATATCCCGCACGTGTCGCAACTCTTCACTAGCAACTTTGGCATTTCCACTTGCGCCCACTCTCGAGACATCAACACAAACTGGGGGATACTTTCTTGGGGTTTTGGTTTGGCGGTCACAGCGTGCAGCGTACACTACGCTCGCAATAAAGCAAGGCATGCAAGGAATGAATACGGTCAATTAAATAAGGAAATTTATGGTGAAAAACGTTTTTCACCATAAAGCCGACGGTTTCCACCTCCTTTGTTTTAATTGACACATTTACTCAATTCCTTAATGAGGCAGGGTACGTTCAATCTCACTTGTATAAATAGGTTTCACCCATTCTGCCAAAACAACAAGTCTTGGTCGGGCAAAATACAATATTATAAGATTGCAAATTTGCAAGCTCTCTCAAAATATTTCATCACTAGCAAGCTTCCACAAGCTTCTACACTTCTGATACAAGTCGAGATACTACCTAACCAGAACTCTCTGGTCTCATCACCCTTCTTCGCTATCCTCCCCAAATCAACCCTTCTCCTCCACTTTGTAACCGAAGCAAATCTGGAACAGCCATCTTCTTGGTTTAGGCCAGAGTTGTACAGATTGATATCTCGAATCAAAAGTGCTGACGTGCAACACATTTATTTAAGAGTTTAGACCAGTCTATCCACCATCGAATTTACCAAATTCGGTAGAGGCGATTTTCTCCCATAAACAACCCCAATCAAGCCAGGATTTCTAAGACCAAAGGCAATGGAGTGAGTATTAAATCCAGTGAGAGGTTATGAGAAGGAGTCATTTTCTAACCGAGGCAATTAATGGATATTAAGAGGCTGGTTATATGCCTCTCGAGTACATATTTTTATTTTAATAATGAAATTATTATGGGATCCGTGTCAATAATTTAAAATTAAATAAAAAACTAAGAAAATGTTTGCATATTGAACATGTTTTTTCTCTTCCAAGCGGCTGAAGATCAGCCTCTTAGCCTCCACTGTTGGATGAAGGAGTGTCTGAACGAGTTTGGGTGAAAGTGAACATTTCCACTGCCCGTAATAGTACCTAATTTGATAAAATTTGATCAAACTCTTTCATTTCGAGTGAGAATTCTCACCCCACAACCCTTACTCTAATGGAAAAGCAAAATCAGAAAACTAAGAATTTTTTTGCTATAAAAAGGAATACCCAATACACCAAGTGAAGAGAGCAACCACACGTTAGATACCTGATTGTTTTTTAGCAAACTTAGCCAGAGTGTGCGCAGTTGTATTGCCACTCTTCAGAACATAGTGAAAATGTCACTTCCGAATCTTCTTTACGAGCTGGTTGAACTGCATAATTTGAGGTTTTATTCTCCAAAGAGTCTTAGTGTCTTACTATGTTTGTTAGGATATTCACAATGATTTGAGCATCCCATCCAATGAAAATATGGTCAAACATTTTCTCCATCCTTATATATGAAGACCTTTGGCTTCGACTTCAATATGAGAGTGATCGGTGAAGTACTCAGTGCATCATCTATCAAGTCTAAGTCTAGCTTGATAGTTTCTAAGAAACAAAAATACTTTTATCTAAAGCCCCATGCCCCCCATCAATATTATTTTTTTTGCTACATTTTATTACGGAGGAATCCACTCTCTTCTTGGATCACTCATTTGAGTATTGCTAGTTGTCAGCCAATCCAAATATTTTCTAGAATAACATGTAATACCCGGCATTTTTATATACCATTTCAGGCCGGGTTATACCTTCCTTAGTTTGTTAGTTAGGTTGGTTCATTTGCCTTAATCTAGCTGGGTTGCTTGGACTAGAAAATCTACAAACCAGTGTGGAAATAGAGTCACCTAATTTATTTTAATAAGTAAATAGAATGAATAGGAAATGAAAAGACAATTAAAAGAAAATATAAATATTAGATAATATTAGTATTATTAAGGTTTTATAACAAAGAGTTTAGAAAAGGAATTATACAAGTTGGAGAACAAAATGTTAGGGAGAAGAACAAGGATATGGAGCTAGAGAATTTTTGGAGAAGAAGGATAAAGAAAATTATAAGGAGTTTCTAGCAATTGAGAGGTAGAATGCGAAACCCTTTCTCTTTGGGTATTTTTCTTTGGTGTTTATTTTAAATGATTTTGTATTGTTATGATTCAGTTATTTATTTGAATAAATATGTAATCTTGTTGATGACCAGGCTTCTATTATTGATATATAACATTATTAAGTATCTCTTGTTGAAATTTGAGAATTTTCTAATGTAAATTCACCGTTGAATGTGAGTGATATTTTTTGAATTTCTGGACAGTTTCGCCTTGATGTGATTTTGATGTTCTTAGGAAGTCTTAATGATGTTAAAATGATTTGAAGTCTAATAAAAATTGTAGATAAGCATCTTATCTTTCAGTGTGCTTTGGATTGGGTCAATTTCAGATTGTTATGAATTTATCATGAATTGTTTGGTAATGACATGTAATCTGCCCAGTTTTTGGGATATCATTGTAAAACAAATATCTTTTGTTTGAACCGTTGGTTTGGTGTGAATTTTGTATATGTTATACATGATGGTGTCAGGAAAGTATATATGAAATTTGAAGACGATCGGATAAAGTTATCACTATGAAAACTATAATACTCCCTCCGTCCCCAATATATAGGTGGAGTTTTCAATTTTTGTAGTCCCATTAGATAGGCGAAATACCAATTCCTAGATGGAGTTTTCTTATATATACCCTTATTTATTGTATATTGATAATTGTGTTGGGAGTGAGACAAAGGTTAAAAATGGAAAGTAGGTGGATATTTAGGAAATCTATACAATTTCTTAATCTAAGAGATTTTGCAAAATTCACCTATATAATAGGGACGGAGGGAGTATAAGATTCTGTAGTTAATGTATTTGCTTAAATGCTTAAAAGAAATTCATGTTGTTAAGCCATGGTTGTTTGTGAAAATGATTTATAAAAGTAAATGAGTTCATGTTTTACCGTTATATGGAGTATGTTTCATACTAACAGCGGATAATGATCTCCGAGAGTTAAATGGATAATGATCCCCATGGAAACTTGTGTTTCCCGACCGTCGATGGCGGCTGTCTGTGCCGATAAACGATAGGTGGTGTACGAACCAAGGTTTTCGTACTGTGAATGAAACGGGTGATGATCCCTGAGAGCAAATGGGTATGATCCCCATAGGAACTTTTGTTCCTGACCGTCGATTGAGGCTGTCCGTGCCGATAAACGATAGGTGGGTGTACGAACCAAGGTTTTCGTACCGTGAACTCATGGTTTGAGGTGACTCATAAATATGTGAATAATGTGTTCGGAATCTAAATTAAATTAGTTGTTGGAAACATAATCGGTGTTATGAACTCATTTGTGAAATTCAAATGGATGAATTGTTGTTGTGAATTGATGAGTTGAATCCTAAATGGATAATTTGATAAATGATTTGTTGATAATAATATAAATGTTGTGAACTCATGGTTTCTCTGTGACGATATTAATACGTGAATAGATGTGTTGAATCATTGATGAATCACTTGTTGATAATTATTTTGGTATTGTAAACTCATGGTTTTTTGGAAACATCATTGATGATATTAATTGGTGTTTTGAAACTTAAAAGGGTGAATTGTTGGAAACATAATTGGTGTTATGAACTCATGCATTGAAAGTTAAATGGATGAATTGTGAATTGATGTGTAAAATTCAAATGGATGAATTGTGTTGTTATCAATGATGTATTGAATCGTAAATTGGATGATTTGATGATATATTATTGTGAAGTCTTATTTGAAATCTTAATTAAATGATTTGTTAGAAACAATAGTGGTATTTTGAATTTACGGTTGAACAAATGAATTAGATGATTTGGTGAAAATAATATTTGTGAGGTAATGTTGTTGATTAAATATATTCGTTGAAGTTGCACTGTATTTCTTATTTTATGTTATTCCTTGATAAAATGATTTTGTTTCTTCATCTTTAGAGAATAGGGGTACATTCTATTGAGCTGTCATCTCACCCCAATTGACATCCTTGCAGATTTATCAAAGTGGCGCAACGAAAGCTAGAAATGAGTAGCTTAGTGATTGAATTACTTAATTGTATTGCTTGAAATGTAATTTGAAATATTATGTTTGGTTGAATTCATTGTTAAGATAATAAGCGGATTTATATGCTTCAGTTTATGTTATATAAAGTTTCAACTATGTTTTGTGCAAAAGTAAATTAGCAAAAATATGTATGCATAAGTCTCTTCCCGACCCATAATGCTTCGAGTTCGGATCTCCATATGGGTTTGACCATGGCCCGGAACTCGGGGTGTTACATAACAAGTGTAGTAGTGAGCAAGGTATCGTTCCAATAGAGAGCATAAATTTATTGTTTGTTGTCGAAATCTTTCGTAACCAAGGGGTTTTATGGGTTATTAAACTAAAATAAAAATATATACTGGAAAGCAGAAAGATGCAATGTATACATTTTCATCAATGGTTAATAATCAACATTCAACCTCTTCTCATATACATAACCTTAAAGCTTCCCATCGTCGGATTACCCTTCTCACTAACTAACCTGACGCAAGAGTCCCTTAAGTTTAATCCAGTGATAGCAATGGTCTTTGTGAATTGAGGTTAATTTGAGCAGTATGTCCCAAAAGGCTGATTAACTGAACATAGATCAAACTTTTACCTTCAACTAACCCATGAATCGAAATTCCAAAAAATAGTATGTTGCATATTATACAATGAGTGAAATCGTTTAAATTTTGACATTATACGATATCTAATCTTTAGATGTGGAGACGATAAAGATTGATGAATTCGATTAATATATAGAGTCATGTTATCACGTGTGTATTTGCATGACAACACAAATGAACCAACGGCTGGAGGCCGTTGGATTCATATGATGCGTTTTAGATGTAGGTATACATATTATTATTTGATAAGAATTTAATTAATTAATCATTTTTACACTTTTCATTTATTTTAATTGAACCCTCCATTGTATTTATTACTTTGTTGAGAAGTTCATTTGCTCATCATTTACATAGTGTTTGCATTTTTGTTCGACTTCATCAGCTCGTCCCCACCCACATTACCGGTAGTTGAATATAACTAAATTAAAATAACAAGAAGATAACATATGCCACTTAAATCAAATAGGAATATCTAACTTAATTTTTAATGTTGGTATAAATAAATAATATTGGTTTTCTTATTTAGGTTTTATTGATGATGTTGATAACGAAAAAATGGAATTTGGGTTTTACTTCTTGTGTACAGTATCATATATTTAATCACTTGTATCATGTTTGATCTAATTATTTTTAAGGATTGAAATTCGTTAGAAATTAAATTGACAATGGTTTATGAGGTAAACCTAACTTCATCACTATGATTAATATTAGATCATATAAATTGTAGATAACTTGATCACACGTTTGTTCCTAATATCACTTCTATTGCTCCTGATATTACTCCGACCACCACCCACTCTTCCCCCGTTCAAATTCCCGAAGTAGACAAGAATTCTCTAGATCCACCAAGTTTGATGGAAACCGCTCAAGGGGGGGGGGGGGTCATCACCTTCTTTGAAGTTCTTATGGAGAAATTGACTCATGAGCAAAGCCCTCACCATATGGATCCAGCCTACGCTCCTAATACTACTGAAGTTCGCACATCCGAAAGAAATATTCTTGGCGATGACGAGATCTGCATTCAAATAGAGCAACCAAGGATCCAGCAATCCAATTTCGTCATGCATGAAGACCCGAAGAGACTATTATAATTTCGAGGCAAATGGTCCAGTGTCACTTTATCAGCATCAGCCTCCATATCCTCTAACCATCCAAAAGAACCCTTCCCTAATGGAATATATCTTTCCTCATTCTAACTCTATGATGGGATTATAAATGCTCATGAGCATGTCTTGCGTTTCTTGGAGTCATTAGGAGAGCATGAATACAATCAGAGTTTTTTTTTTTTTAATATTATTTATTCTCTAAGAAAATCACCTTATCAGATCTGGGAAGATTATTACAGAATGACAAAGAATATCATGATTGTTAGAGCACTTCTCAGACGAACTCGCAAGCGTTGCTATCTCAAGCTTGTTTGTCAAGTTTAGTTGTCAAAACTATAAGTCTTGATTTTTAGTCTACTTAAAGATGTGTCTCGGATTAGGATATAATGTGTGTTGAGCTTTAGACTTCACGGCATTCATCGATTGAAGACAAAGAACGACTAAGGGGGGGGGTTGTGGAACTTCATCAACAAAAGGTATGTGGAGAATTGAACGCATCTATCACTCAGAAGTCTATTCTATTATATCTCCTATTGAGACAAAGTCGTATAGCTATATAGACTTTACATTATACACATTTGATATTTAGATCTAAGTTTAACTTGGTTATATCTTTCTCGAAATATATGTTGGAAAGATTTTTGATTTAACTACGATCAGCATTATTCTTGACGAAAGTCAAAAGATGAGCATGTGAAAATCACCTGGTAACATCTTACCTGATTTATGTGAGACAATCATTTGATGTAGACTCGGAATATTTCATATTGATTATTCGATCACTTGAAAATTGCTTATAATCTAATAGTTTGTGTGAAACAGCTATTTTCGTCTTCTAAGAATGTTTCAATGATTGAAATGGGAGTTTAGAACAATTAACCATTTCCTGGATATAGCACAATATGCAAACTGTTGTAAAAGTAATTCAAGTTCGGGAACCAAGTACGCATACCCTTATGCGAACGATTTTAATTGTCGAAGTCCAAGAACTAAGTTTGCATACTCGTTTGCAAACTTATTCCACTGAGTTCGGTCCGGAACGACAGTATGCATACCCATTTGCGAACTATCGAAATGGATCAAGTCCGGAACTTAAGTTTGCGTACCCGTTTGCAAAGTTATGTGGATAAGTTCTAAAATCGGCTAAGTATGTTTTCATTATCATGATAAATTACATTTATATATTAAGGAATGCAATCTTTGCAAACAGTGGATAAAATGTTCATGAATTGATTCTTTTCAATCAATCCGATTTTGCTTCAATTGTGTCTTGTATACTTCTATGAGAATATAAACAGTTGAACATCTCTATGATTAACACAATTAGATTCATTTGATTATCATTTGATCTATAAGTGTTAAGATGAACATGGTTAACACAAAAGTGTTCATGTGGCTAATTGCGGTTTACTGTTATTGAGCCAACTCAATATACACATTAGGTACGGTTACCCATATCTAAATGAAAGTATATTTTAGTTATGTGTAACAAGCTAAGACCATCTAACAGTGGAAACATATTAGCTTGAATCTTAAATCATGTTTCATCCAACGTTGAATATTGATTGCTTTGTTATAAAGTTATCAAGCCCTGATTTGAAGACTATATAAGGAGGAACTCTAGCAACTGGGAAACCTAATCCCCACACCTATTGTGTGATATTAGTTGCGACTAGAGTCGATTCTGCTTTAACCTAGGTTCTTCATAAAACCATTATAGGTTAACGACTTAAAGTCTTCATTGGAATTCTGAAGCCAGACCCGACTATTTTCTTTGTATTTGCGTGTTCTGATCATACTTTGTTCTATCATATTGAGTATTATCTTCTCTAAGATTTTCTCGAGATTTATCTCCGATAGGTAAGATATAAAAATTAATCACAAAGCTCTTCGTCTCATTCTTTGTGATTCCGTAATAACTTGTTCTACTAGCATATAGTAAGTTATTGTGAGGTGATTGATATTACTAGGATGTTCTTCAGGAATATAAGACTGGTGTATCAATTGGTTCATGTTCACCTTGATTTATCAAAAGACGGAACAAAAACTCTTAGGTATTTCTGTGGGAGACATATTTATCTATTTAATAGACTTTTTTTGTGTGAGACAGATTTGTTTATCAAGTCTTCGACTTCGGGTCGTAGCAACTCTTAGTTGTGGGTGAGATCAGCTAAAGGAATCAAGTGCATAGAGTCCTGCTGGGATTAAGAGACATAAGGAACGCGACTGTACCTTAATCAGTGTGAGATTTGTTAGGGCTCAACTACATTCCAATCCGAAGTTAACTTGTAGTAGGCTAGAGTCTGTTGCGGCTTAATACAGTGTGGTGTTCAAATCTGGACAAGGTCCCAAGGTTTTTATGCATTTGCGGTTTCCTCGTTAACAAAACTTCTGGTGTCTGTGTTATTTCTTTTTCGAATTATATTTTCTGTATAATTGAAATATCACAGGTTGTGCGTAGTTTAATCAATTGGTAAATCCAACCTTTGGTTGTTGATTGACACTTGAACATTGGTCTTTGGTACCGTTCAAGTTGTTTCTCATAATAATCAGGCTCACGGATTTCTATCTGTTTGCTTTCCTGATTACATTGAGAAACAGAGATATAACTCTTGGATATATTTTCCTTGATTGAGTCTGACTGTCTAGTTGATTCTCTCGGAAGTATAGTGGAGTTAGTCCATACATATTTCCTAAACGAAATATTGGGTGTGGTTGTTAGACCCCCGCTTTTTCAATTGGTATTAGAGCGGGAAAACACGTTTATGACCTCATAAGTCTGTGTTTATAGCAATCTGACTGTATGGAGAGAGGCACTATGTCTATAAACGTACCGCCAGTCTTCGATGGATCGAATTACATATGGTGAAAATTTGATATGCGTTCCCTTCTCCAAGCACGTGATTTTCAATCATGGGTTTATGTTGTTAATAGATATAATCCTTTGTTGGTTACAGTGGACAGTGTAACTTTTTCAAAGGATATTGGTAGGTATGAGCCCGGCGAGATCCTCGTTGCAAAGAAAAATTCTGATGGCTTAAATACTATCATACATGCCATTACCCTAGATCTTCATCACCATGTGACTACGTGCACTCGGTCTAATGATGCTTGGGATATCTTAGAAACCGTATTTGAAGGGAATACCTCTAAAAATGAAGCTAGGCTTCAAAACCTAAATTCTGATTGGGAAAACCTTCGTATGGATGATGAAGATTCATTTGATGAGTTTAATCACAAAGTGTCTGAAATTGTTAATGCATCTTTTGCAATGAGTAATACTATTCCTAAAAAGGACATTGCGATGAAAATTCTCAGATCGTTGCCAGCCAAATACGATTCTAAGAAGCATGCTATCGTTGAATGAAATAACCTTGATGCACTTTCCAGAAATTGGCAAGTTAAAGATCTTTGATCATGAGCATACATCCAAATTTGGAAAGGATGTTGTTTTTAAATAGCAAAAAAATATTAAATTACTTGACAAAAGTAAAAAGTGTTGGCAACTGTTGTTAATCCTAATGAGACTGATTCATCAGATGAAGATCTTGACTACTCAGTCTCACTGATCACAAGACTGTTTAGAGATATTATTTTGAAGAGAAGTAAACGGTTCATCAGAGATAAACCCAGGTCGTCAGTCAAACCTCATGACCGTGCCCGTCCTAAAAACAGGGACACTGTCGATACTGATGATGAGGATATTCCACAGTGCTTCAAGTGTAAAGGTTTTGGTTATTTTGATAATGAGTGTCTAAATCGTAGAAAATACACTGGGAACAAAGGTCTTGCTGCAACTCTTGATGAAATGTGTGATCACTATGATTCAAATGAAGATAAAAAATCAAGTGTTGCTTCTTGGTGAAAATATTGATTATTTGATTTTGATAATTGTAGCAATATGTTCATCAATCTTGATATCCTTCCTAAAGAAACTTCTTCAATTAGTTTGGACGATAAAATGGATTTTTCCATGTCTACTGGAAATTCTATCTCACATGTTTCAGGTACCTCAATTTATTTAGCAGCATGCTCAGCTATGGTGTCTGAACCATCCTCCATATTGACATATTCTTATTGTACTCTTAAGGGTCATGAACTCTCTAAATGTTTCAAGTACAAACATAAAATAAGATATGTCAACAAACTTCAACGGAGAGCAAATCGATTAGCAAATAAGCTCAAACTTGCTCAGAAATCGAATACATCTGAGGCATGTAAACTCAACTCGTCTTTGAAGAAGTTAATTTCTAAAGAAAAAATTAGACCTCTACAGAAAAGAACAAAGGATAAACATTCTATGAAAAAGGGTATTAATATTTTCGTACAAGAAGTGTATGGTGGACAAATTATTTTTCACCCCAAAAACTGGTATTGAAAAGGATTTCCTTTTTGTTCATTGAAAGAGGGTTAAAATCGATAATTCTACCTTTTTTAGGGATGTGAATTGGTCGTACGTGAATCCTTTTACTTGTATAAAGGTTCCGTAACCCCCTACATTCCTTTTTCCTTCCATGAAAACTCTTTTCATAAGACTGCTTGTAGAGCTTGATTTGTGTATTTCTCTCACAATCTCATATTTGAATGGAGACTCCATGCATCATGTCTTCTGATGGAAAATATGTTAATATGATTGTTAAGACATAAATCATGAAGGAAAAAGATAAGTCTCTTTCCTCTACAACTTTGAAGAGAAAAAGGAAGAATATGAAGAAACTAAGGGTTATCCCCTCTAATCTTCAGAAGTTTTCTGGTGTTCTTGAAGAGTTGAAGGAAACAAGGAAAGAGATTCAACAAATAAAGGTTATTATTTTAAGAACTCTTGAAATTCAGAAGGCCCTGGTTCGGCATCAGCCTATAAGGTTCATTGGAATTGACTCCTTTCTTCATGAACCTTATGTTCCAATGTCTGTTGACGACAAGGAGTTCGGGGACGATAAAGAATTTTTCAAGAATCTTAATGTCTATGAAACTTATTATGAGAATTTATAAGTGTGTTTTTTAAGAAGGATAACTAGGGTTTAGAATAGCAATTATTGTGATTACACATAGCTATTTCCAACGATTTTCATCTTGCAATGTTTTAGATTTATTTATTTAAATTCTAAGTTATTTGGAAGATGATTTTGTAGTATTAATCTCTATTGGTTTCATATATTGCAAATAATGTGTATGGGATATGTGTGTTTACTTCAATGAACTATGATTGTCCCATATATGTCAAAAGTTATGTCTATTATGTCATTATGCAAGTATTGATAAAAGATAAAATGAACTTTTGAATATTCCGTAATATTGATCTTTCCCTGATCCACTTCTATGTGAAAGTACTGTATGGCTCCGTAAGTTTTCTTATGTTGAGCATTTCCAGTTAAATTAATCAGTAAGGTTCTCTGGTGGTTAATTTAATTGAGTTTACTGGATACAAATTCATGTTTCATACGATTTGTTAATGTACAAAGAAATCCTTTTTTCTTGTGAAAGTAAGGTCGCTCTTGTTGTTCTTTCGGGAATGACATTTTATGGGGGAGAGTTCTTAATTGAACTTGTGCTTAATTACCAAATCTTTGTGGGGAGTATGGCTGTGGAATATTGTAGGAGTTATCTTGTATCTTTATAAACTCCTTGATGAATACACTAAGTTTCGACTATGTGAAATCATCGAAACAAAGTTGATGTGTTCCCTTAGTCATGAATAAATTCTTTGAGAATTTCATTATGATACCGCTAGTTTTCGTACATTTGCCAATTTATATTGACAAAAAGGGGGAGAATTATTTGGTAGTTCACACTACATACATATGGTTTACGGATCATTATGTAAGGGGGAGTGGTTTTCATTGTGAGATGAAGTATTGAATAAGGGGGAGTGATACATATCATTGTAGTATTATTGTCAAAGTTGTGATACAATTGAACTTTGATGCTGTGTAATAATATTATATAACAATAATTGAGAACATATGTTTTCTTATTGTTATGGCTACAGATCTTCAACAACTATGATGCTGAGTTGAACATGTTCAGAATCACTGGAGTACTTGGAGTGACGAAGAATTCAAGAAATGTTGAAGAACCAAGGAAATCAAGCATTTGGATGAGAAGCTACAAAGTTTATTTATTTTGTAATCCATATGTATTGATAGTTTTGTCAGTAAAATTGACAAAGGGAGAGATTGTTAGAACACTACTCGGTCGAACTCGCAAGCGTTGTTATCTCAAGGTTGTTTGTCAAGTTTAGTTGTCAAAACTATAAGTCTTGATTTCTAGTCTACTTATAGCTATGTCTCGGATTAGGATAGAATGTGTAGTTGAGCTTTAGACTTCAAGGTGCTCATCGATTGAAGACGAAGAACTACTAAGGGGAGCTTGTGGAACTTCATTAACAAAAGGTATGTGGAGACTTGAACTCATTTATCACTTAGAAGTCTATTCTATTCTATATCCTATTGAGACAAAGTCGTATAGCTATATAGACTTTACATTATACACATTTGATATTTCGAGATGAGTTTAACTCGGTTATATATGTGTTGGGAAGCTTTTTGCTTTAACTACGTTCATTATTATTCTTGACGAAAGTCAAAAGATAATCATGTGAAAATCACCTAGTAACATCTTACATGATTTGTGTGAGACAATCATTTGATGTAGACTCAGAATGTTTCGTAGTGATCATTCGATCACTTGAAAATTGCTTATAAGCTAATAGTTTGTGTGAGACAACTATTGTCGTCTTCTAAGAATGTTTCAATGATTGAAATGAGAGTTTAGAATAATTAATTATTGTCTGGATATGGCACACTATGCATACCCGTATACAAACTGTTGTAAAAGTAATTCAGGTCCGGGAACCAAGTATGCCTACCCGTATGTGAACGGTTTAATCGCATAATTAATCCCGACACTACTCTTTATGATTCCAAAATAACTACTTGTTCTACTACCATATAATTAAGTTATTGTGAGGTGATTGATATTTCTAGTCTGTTCTTCGGGAATATAAGACTGGATAATCAATTGGTTCATGTTCACCTTGATTTATCAAAAGACGGAACAAAAACTTCGTAAGTATTTTTGTGGAAGACAGATTTATCTGTGGGAGGCACGAGACCGTTTATATCATGGGGTCAAACGAGGCACACTTACTACCGTTACAGTTGCATCCAAACACACTACATAGACTCTACAGAGATATCTAAAGTCTTCCACAGTTGGTCTCTCTCGGCTAATTCAGAAGCGGCAACAATGGAAGGTCTTCCAAAACTTCGAGTTGCCCTGGTTTTCTCCATTTTACTCATCTTCCTCACTTCCTCGATCTCATCTTCTTCTCTTCAAGATATTCAGATCGTTAACGCAGAAAGAAGAGTAAGTCTTACCAACCGATCCCGTTTTCTTCTTTTTAAATATTGCATTTTTTTACAAGATATTTTAGTCGACCTGATAAATTATACCCAAATTGCAATTAGGGTTTATAATCTGATAATTTGAACTAAATCTTCTCAGTTTCATCAATGATCGAACTGAAAATTGTAGATCTTATTTTTTTTAACCTGCTTAGAGTTTCAACATCTCACGATTGATATATTGGTTAAATGATGCAGATCGATTTGAGTTCTCATATCATCAGGGTTTACTTAACTTTAAAGGTATGTTTTCCTTTTGAATTTTGAGATTATAATCAAGCTGTAGTTGTTATTTTTGTATGTGTTCAGCAAACTCTTATACGCTGATTAAAATGAGTATTTCAAGGCAATTCAGATTCTAAGAGTAATATGTTCTACAATACTTGAAATGAGTGTTGATAACTTGATTGTCTTAGGTTGAAAATACTGGAGCATCTCCTGCTTCAGAAATTCTTGTGGCTTTTCCACCTACTCAAGTTGAAAATATCGCAACAGTGAAAGGAGCTGCAACTGCAGGGAAACGGAAAAAGAAAACTTATGTGCCACTTACTGTAATCCCTACAACGCTACCTGATGCACCAGATGGAGTTCAGTTCTACTCTGTCGCGCTGCTTAATCCATTAAAACCTGGTGAAACCGTCACTGTCGAAGTGCTTTATGTACTAACACGTTCGTTAGAACCGTTTCCTGAAGAGATCAGTCAATCAGAACCACAGTTGGTGTATTTCCGTGATAGTGCGATTATTTTATCACCTTATCATGTTAAGGAACAGACAACGTTTGTTAAAACTCCAAGCAATAAGGTTGAATCTTTTACGAGAGTTGAACCTACTAACCGTGCTGGTGCAGAGATCAAGTACGGGCAATATGATAACCGTACTCCTTATTCGTATTCTCCAATACTTGTTCACTTTGAGAATAACAGTCCATTTTCGGTTGTTGAGGAACTTGTACGTGAGGTTGAAATATCTCACTGGGGAAGCCTACAGATTACAGAGCACTATACTCTGGCCCATGCTGGTGCACGTCATAAGGGCGTCTTCTCAAGGTTAGCTATTAGTTTATATTAAGGTTTTCATATCAATTCTCGTGTAAGTATTGGTGGAAATATTGCACCGTAAATGCACTTAGCTTATCGTTTTATGACATGTTTACTTCATGAAACCAGATAATCTGACATCCTAAGTCTTCTAATGTTTTGAAAGAAATTCAGTTTACTTTTGATACATTGTTGGTTTGAGGCTGTTTGTATTGTTTCTACTTCTAAATTGTTATCTATCCTAATCCTCTGAAGTCTTCATTCTTCCAGGGTTGAATATCAATCTAGGCCATCGATTAGTGGCATATCTTCATTCAAGCAGCTAATTGCAAGACTACCCCCTCGAGTGCACTCCGTCTACTATCGCGATGGGATTGGGAACATCTCAACATCACACTTGCGTACTAGTAATTCAAAGGTTTTTTAAACATCTTACACTTCTGTCTGCACACATTTCTTACTAAGAAGTTGCTTCATTGGATTCTTTATAAATCACTCCTAACTGGATTTTTTTTTTACAGTCTGAGCTTGAAATAGAGCCACGCTATCCATTGTTTGGAGGATGGAAAGCCACTTTTGTTATTGGGTACGGACTACCATTGGAGGACTTCCTTTTCGAGTCAGCTGATGGCAAGCGTTACCTTAACTTCACTTTCGGATGTCCCCTTGTTAATACTGTGGTTGACAAATTTACCATGAAGGTACAAAATAATATCATTAGTTGTGTCAGACTCTTAATTTTTATTCTTATTGGTTCCTTTCATCCATGATCTATTAAGTGATATGGAAATGAAAAACATACAATAACCTATTTTACATACCGGTTGATTGTATATACATTATGCATCAGGTGGTGCTACCCGAGGGATCAAAAGATCCTTCTGCTGTTGTTCCTTTTCCTGTTGAGCAACATCTCGAGGTATTTCTTCTCTTACATAGTATTACTGACTTACTGTTAAGAGCAGCAGACATTTGCGTATTTTTGCCGACTCCAACATGAGAAATGTACTCCATCACTCATATCTAAAACATTATATCTTTGTGGAATTCTTGCAGACAAGTTACTCGTACCTTGATGTTGTTGGAAGGACAGTGGTGGTTCTTGAGAAGAAAAATGTAGTTCCTGAACACGGTATTCCTTTCCAGGTAATTATCTAACCTTTCAAATGGACCAAGGGTCGAAATTAGCGACTAAATACGAATCCTAGTGTTTGGTATACTTTCTTTTGCAACTTATTGTTCAATGTGACCGTCATCGAAGTGCAAACCTGATCGTATGATACATTTTTTGGAAACTCGCGCTTTGGAAGAAATTAGCTTTTGTAACAGTCTGAGGTGGTTTAGATTTCGAGATTAGGGCAACGTGAAAGATGTGATAGTTAAATGTACCTGCAATTGGAATCTTCTATGGCATATATGCTACTCATAGCATGGTTCTTCCCCCAATTTAAACAAATACTCAGAACACTAGTCTCACTTTTGAGCTTAATTATCACCATCATTACAGTTTGAGGTGTTGCTTTTTGGAGTTCCTAAGTCAATTTTGTTTGTTTTGCAGGTTTATTACAACTTCAACCCAATTTTCATGCTTGCGGAGCCCTTTATGTTGGTATCTGTATTTTTCCTGTTTTTCGTTGCTTGTGTTACCTACTTACACATGGATATCTCAATCCGCAAGTCGTAAAAAATAGTTTCGCCACAGGTAAAGTTTGGAGAAACTATATTTAGTACATTTATCTGGGAAACACTAGTGGAACAGTGTCGCTTTGTATATGGGCGCATCCCCTCTGTAGCTCTCATTTAGGATTAAATCGCAAATTCCGTAGAAAGGCCAGATGAGTCTAGATTAAGGTACCATTTTTGGTTAACTTTTTCCAAATGTTTTGAGATCTATTATAGCAAAAATGATAGGTGGTGGTGCTTTAGTTCTTCTCTATTCTAATATCACTTTCTGGCTTTTCAATCCTGTTATAAAAATTGTGCCTCAGATCTGAAATTGAAAAGAGTAATTGTAGCTTCCTATCTGAATACAAGTATCATGAATTACTTGTAAACCCTATATTGCAATAGTGTGAGGAGCTGAAGAAGTCCTTGCGGACTTGTACTTCGAATCTGACCAAGTTCCTTGAACCGATAACACCTTTTTGTATTTGAGAATTGGTTGTGAAAACAATTGCTCATGGCCATGGGGTTTCTGTTTCATAGACAACAATCACTGTTGCCTAAATCTGATGTCCAAGAATGAAACGATATCTCATTAAATGTGTTTTATCTTGTATCCCTTATTGCAGAGACAATAAATACTGTATGGATCATGGGCGTTTATTATGTCTTTTTTTTTGCCTTGCATTTCACCATCTTCGTTTTCAAACAGTAAAGGGAATTCTCCACGTATGTACACTTATGAATGCAGTTTTTTTTCTTTACTGATTTATACACTGATCAAGTTGGGATCCATGAGCACCAGCTTATAAGCAACTGTTAAACACAAACCAGAATCTAAATGGTTTTCTAGATTGCATCAAGCAAAAGATTTCCGAGTTATCAAGAATTGTGCAGGGAACATTACATTAGGTTATCTTACTAAAAAAAAAATGGAAAAAGATGAAAACATTAAAAATGCAAACTTGAGAAAGTGCAGGCGTAGTGGTAGGATCAACGATTACAGCGAACAGCAGTCGAGTGAGAATCAACCTTTTAGAGCAACCGCATTGGGCGACCAAGACCAAAAATTTGGGAAGAGATAGAGACGTAGTGGGACGGACTATAGATCAAATATCAGACTATACCTAAATCCCAGACTAAATTTGGTCTGCGACCAAGACCAAACCCAAATTTAGTCGGACGTTTATATAGTCTACGCTTCTCCACGGGCGTTTGTATAGTCTACGCTTGACATCAAGCGTTGGTAATGTGTTCGTCCCGCAATCATGCGTAGATATAAAGTAGCCCCAATGGCGCGTTGATTAAATGTGCGCTCCATCGGGCGTAGCTGAAGTTAACGCCTTTCATCAGGCGCAGATATAAGGTACGCGCCATTCGCACGATGATATAGTTCACGCCTGATTCTAGGCGTTCATATAGTTTACGCCTCATACAGGCGTAGATAAAGTCCCTGCCTGCTGGCAGGCGGTGCTAAAGTTCACGCCCCATGATTTTTTTTTTAATTATTTTGTTTTCGAAGGTGAAATTTGTTTTGATAGTTTCATAGTTTTATACCGTTGGTAATTTTCGAACGTTGAAGAAAATCGACCGTTGAAAATTTTGGAACGTTGGGTTTGAAAGATATTTTGGAACGTTGGAAATTTTGAAGATTTACTCATGTATATATAGATGAATTCATTCAACATTTTCCCACAACTACTTCAAACTATATATCAGAACAAGAACAGGAAAAATCAGTATTATTTCAACTTTCAAATCATTTACAAATTTTTCAGGATTTGCTAACAATGGCACCATGAGCAGGACGAGCAGCAGCAGCACGAGCACCACGAGGTCCAAATTTTACGACAATTGAAGATGTAACGATGTGTAAAATTCATTTATCAATATCTCAAGATCCAGGTGTTGGAACTGATCAATCAGAGGAGGCGTTGTGGACTCGTATCAAGGATGATATTGAAGTTCATTTACCTAATGCTCCAGAGCGGACTTGGATTTCATGGCAAAAACGATATCAGGGAATAAGTAAAGATGTGGCCCTGTTTTCCGCAAAAGAGGCAGGAGTGGATGGTGAATATCATACCGGATGGGGTCCGGAAACAAGAGTAAGTATTCTCCATATTTTGAACAATTATTTTCTCATATTTAAACACAGCTGAACTTAAGTGTTTTTCAAAAAATTAACAGATTGAAGAAATAAAAAAGCGGTTTAAGGAATGCAATGATGGAAAAAAAAAATTAGGCACGAAGAGTGCTACTCAATTGTCATAGAAAATATAAAATACAATCGGCGATCGACTTTTGTATTCGATACGACGCACGATTTGGACAGTTATGAGAATAACGAGGTAGATGAGGATGGACGGCAAACAACAATTCAAGACGACACCGGTAACAACACGGATATGGGAGACATAGAGAACACATATCTCCGTCAGTTGGGGGAAAAAGCAGCAAAACTATTGAAGAAAACGGGGAGAGAAAAATCCAATCCCTAATAGGAATTAATGGGAATAATTATTAAAGAATAACAAAATTTCAATAATCATTACCAAGCACAATCAAAATTCAAGATAGAACAAAGAGCAGCCGAGTTTGTAGCTAAACAAGCAGAACAAGCGGCCAAAATAGCCAAGCAAGCTGATGACGACGAATTTCGCATCATTATGATGGATCTCGGAAAATTGGATGATGTACAACAAGAGTACTTCCAACTTCGCAGGGCGGACATAGTTCGTAACAGAAGAAACCAATCTTAACAAAAAGGCGGATTATTATTTAAAAAAATTATTTCAATTAATTAGTGATTATTAGTAGTATAGATGTTCATGTCCTGAATAAAGTGGAATTGTTGTAAGGACTATCCATCCTTGCACAATACCCTCGTCTTCTTCTTTAGTGAGTTTTTTAATATTTCGTTGCTGTATAAGGGATTGTTGTGGTAAAGAGAAAAGATATCATATTCAATTTTTTTATTATTAGCCAAAGTTAAGATACAAAGAAAATGCTAACTACAATTATTAATTCCCATATTCTAACCATAAATGTTCGATCAAGTCATCACGCAAACGAATATGCGCATCTTTGTTATGCAATGCACGTCGGCGTTGCTCTGCTCTAATTTGGGAAAACTCGTCACTATTGCCTCTTAATATATTAACCGGTGCTGGGCTACTTCGTTGTTCATAAACATGTGGCCAATCACCGGGTAGACGCTCATCCTCGACTATCATATTATGTAAGATTATACAGGTTTTCATAATATAGGCAAGCACATCCAGATTCAACATTCTTGCAGGTTGTTTGATGATTCCAAATTGTTGTTGCAGTACACCAAATCCCCGTTCTACATCTTTTCTTGCACCCTCTTGCATCGATGTAAATAATGCATTTTTCCTACCGACCTGATGTTTAATGGCCATAATAATAGTAGGAATCTCTGGGTAGATGTCATCACCTAGATAATACGGCATATCATATGAATGTCTGTTTACCTCGTAGCTCACTGGTGGTGCTTTTCCTGTTACAAGACTTCGAAAAACATATGGATGATTCATAACATTAATATCATTGTTAGAGACGGGCATACCAAAAAATGCATGCCAAAACCATAGATCATACGACACCCCTGCCTCCAAGACGATACTTTCGATCCCTTTATATGCGGTGTAAGCCTTGGATTCTGCCGACGGACATTTATCCCATTTCCAGTGCATGTAATCTAGACTACCCAGCATCCCTGGAAATCCCCGGTCTTTGTTCTGCTTAAGCAACGATTCAACATCACCAGCCGTTGGTTCACGCAAATATTCTTTCCCATACACATTAACAATCGTCTTACAAAACCTACGAGTAGCTTCCAAAACAGTGGTTTCTGCTATGCGTAAGTACTCGTCTATTGCATCTGCCGCACATCCATAAGCTAACATTCGTACCGCTGTTGTTACTTTTTGATGAGGGTTTAATCCTAGAACTCCATAAGCATCCAGCTTTTAAACAAAATATCTTTCGGCATTGGTAACACCTTCCGCTATTCGGTTAAACAATTGTCGACGCATCCTAAATTTTCTGCGGAAAACATTGGGTGGTAGGTTTGGGTACGGAGAAAAATAGTTGCTATATAGAAGTTCTGCTCCTGCCTCACGATCTCTAGGTATTTTGATACGAGTTTGAGGCCATTTTGAATTTGAAACAAGGACTCCCAAACTAACGGCCATGTTATTTTTCATAATTGCTATTGCATTGTCATCGGACGAATAAAAACTACTATTATAAAAAGAAGAAATAGAAGAGCAATAATGAGCGGTATTCTCATAGTTTTCCATTTCTATATGAAGCAGAAGAGGGCGATTGTGGTGGATACATTATAGTGGCTCCTATCTTTAATTTATAACCCATTTCCAAGAGCATTAAACAAATATAAAATATATGATGTATTTATAAAAATCGAAAGTGTTTTCCAAAAAAGATAAAGTCTTTGGCAGTGACCTGATATGACTAGACTCTGTACACACTGACAACTCACTGAGACTTGAGAGGACTACTAAATGGACAGTGAAGAAAGTAGACTTGATATGACTGCTCGGTGAAAGAAAAGTTAAGCAATTAATTATCGTAAGTCTAGTCAAATAAAATTAACCATTCTTATTATTTGTATCCGAAGACGTGGATCGTGGTGGCATAAAAGGCATGTGCATTATTGGAGTGGTATTGACTGAGGAAATTGTGGTTGAACCGGATCCTTGAGTCATACTTGTCCAAACTTGGGGTGGCATTGTTTGGGAAAACGAACCATATCCAAGGGGAGGTTGGAGAGAGTGCGGCGTACGGAAAAGGGAGAGTTGTTGTTGCAAATTCGTGTTTGAAGTGTTCAGCCTTTCTATTTCCGCTTCTTTCGCCAAAATAACGTCCACCCTCTCCTTAGTTTATTTTAACGTAAAATCGCGAAATTGTTGAATAAAATCCGCATTTCATTGAAATAATGTGTAAGCTTCATGCTGTGAATAAAAACCCACAATACATAAGAACAAATATACAATAAAAAGTAAAATGTACAATAAAAAAGAAAATTAGTACACTTACGTGGGATAATAGATGTAGAGGAGGGATAGGTACATGTTCAGCCGGTTGATCAATTGTGTCCGTATACAAGTCACCGACATACCCATATGTTTGGGCTTCCCAAAAAGGATGAGTCACATATTCTCTGTAGTTAGTTACCTTTCTCCAATACTATAAATATGTATCATAATCTTTGACAACTTGCACTATCTCTGTTGCATCGACCTCACCTTCCCTTTTTAGGCGTTCTGCTTGAATATTTCCGATATCCCCAATAACTGTGTGTAGTTTTATGGGAGCGACAAAAGTATAATGGTTTTGCCTCCAACACCTTTCTTCGAGGTACATGTTATGTTGTACAATTGGAAAGGGAATACCAATGTATTAAGTATGTTATATACTAAATAAGCCCTCTTATTAACAAAATAAAATTTAATTATTAACTCACAATACCCATGTAAGAAAATATATATCTCGAGTCTGATAGCCTCATAGTCGTGCTTCCCATATCAGATGCAAGGACTTCTCTGTATGATTCCCATAGGCGCCATGTCACTTGTTCAGCAATAATCTTACTCAGTAAATCCCTACAACGGAAAATATCATTTGTATTATTCGGTACATTCCATTTAGAAGATACATGCCATTTAGAAGCTACATGCGATATTTGTTCTTCATTCGAGCGTAAAATGTCTGGTCGACATATGCCCAGGTATTCGTACCCCCAAAATTACTCCATGAATAAAATTAGCCAAGTAAATAACTTTACAACAAAATAAAGAATGAAAAGAATAAATCACTGGATAACAAGAATACCTCTAAGATTTGGAATGGACCGCATAATGCCTTTTATCTTCTTCCAGCTAAACGGAGTGACGCATACAATTTCGAAAAAGACGCACCACCCCAGTCATACGCGGACACTACATCAAGATTTTCAAAAGCATCTAACCATCCAGCATCTATGTAGGTCTTTGCATTAGAAAATAAAAAATGTCCCAACACACACATGAAAAAGGCAATTGCTACTCTATGAGCAAGGGTGCTATCATTTTCAGCCATAACCAACTTGTCTTCTAAGAAATTGGAGCTTAAATATTTAATTGTAATTAAATTTGAAACCCACGCCGGAGCTTTCGAACACGTCGTGACATCTTGGATATCCGGAAAGAAATGCTCATGAACATATTCAAATTGGTACTTACCAGAATTGTATGGAACGTCAATCCCATCACCAATACTCAATCCAGTCAACATGATCCAATCTAGGGGGTGAATCCCATCTCACCAAATGGGAAGTGAAAAGTGTTTGTTGTATCCCAAAACCGCTCAAAAATATAATCAACCATCGAATACTGGGTTTCACTACATTGTATGCTCAATAAACTTTGCCATCACGCTTTTTCGATAATATATTTAGCTATAGGACAGTGTTGTGAAATAGTTTTATAGTGATGCATTACCTTTGCCAAACTTCCACGATGTTGATACTTCAATTTATGCTCTCCTGAAAATGTGATGTCCGTAATAGCGTGCGGTTTATCATCTTGCAGTATAGGAAACCTCCCTAACCGGGGAATATCAACCTCCTTAATTTTACCAGTAGAGATTAAGTTATAATCCTCTTCGGCTACACATTTCTGTTTCATGTTCGTCTTGATGCGACCATTGAACCGCGCTGTGAATCGGTTCAACATCTGTGCACATCTATGCACACATAAGATAGATGCAATTTCATTACTAAATCACCAACCATCATTATTCCTAAATTTTATAAGTCCAACACCATTTATATTCCAAATACTATTACTCATTAACACAAACTATAATGATTCCAAATTCTATTATTCCACAAACACAAATTCAATCCTCACAGATGTATTTCAACATATCAAACAAAAATAAAATACCTCACAACAAATCAATTTAATCAATTCAACATTTCATATGCCATCACTACAAAGTGAATTGCTTCTAACCCCATTTAAATTAGCTCTTCTTCTACATATGTAACTCACAAAATTAACAGAACCACAATTTCCAAACATAACTGCCCAAAATAGACAGGACCACAATTTTCAATCATAACCACACAAAATTGACTTGACCATAATTTTGAAACATAAACACACAAATTTTACAGAACCCCAATTTTTCACATACCCACACATTAAAATTCATATAACCCACAAATTAAATCCTGTACATGTTTCTCTAAATTAAAAAAAGTGACATTTCTATAACCAAATTATAGCAAACTAATAAAACCCACGAATTTGGGCAACAACCGTGTATAAACATAATATAAACAAATTAAAAACCAAAATTTAAAAATATTTCCATAACCCACAGATTAACAAAATCAAATAACCTAATTTTAACAAACTAAAACCTTAAATTAATTATTCTACATAAAACATGAACAGAAACATACCTATTGTGTAACCCAGAAGCTGAGGTAGGCAAGTGTGTTGGTAATTTTTTTTCCTCTTCCTGCTCGTCACTATGAGGCGGAGTTGTATTTGGATGAGTAGAAAGAAAGAGGTAGAAAACAGAAGAAGACGACGGAGAATTTTAGGGTTAAACACAACACGTGGGCTATACGTGGAGGTTTAGTGTTCGACCGGGTGAAAAAAAACACCCGTGCAACGAAAGTGTGTGGCGGGGCGAGATTTATACAAACGCCTGATTGAGGCGGAGCTGAAGTATTCGCCACATGGGGCGTTGATTATACAAACGCATGGTGTGGCGCAGTTACTATATGTACGCCCCATGGGGCGTTTATTATACTTATGCCTGTCATCAAGCGTTGAGTTTAAGTGCGCCTCATCAGGCGTTTGATTATACCAACGCTCCATCTACAGGCGTTAACTTTATGTGCGTGCCACACGACGCGTAATCTTTACCCCCGCTTGAATGGGGCGCACTTTATATCACCGCTCTGCAACCAGACGAAGATTATACGTACGCTTCACCAAATATACTCGCCCCCCACTGCGTCACTCAACGGACTAAACCCAAATTTAGTCTTTTTTTTTACTCTTTACTCTTTAGTTTTAGTGGCACCACTGCAGATGCTCTTAGGCGACTAACCCCATATTTAAAACCGGAAAAGAAAAGAAAAAAACAGACAAACTAGACAGACAAGCCGCCGATAGGGTTATTTTAGTCCTTACCTTTTTGTATTCGACGGTCATTGGTCAAATAAGTTTTCCAGACAAAACGCCTTTGACTTGGAAAACGGTGGAGTAGGTTAGGGGGCCGAATCGTCTGTCCCAGCTCCTGCCCCTGCCCCTGTCCCCTCTCAATTTTTTTTTTAAATTTTTTTTGATCATATCCATGTGTCACCCTGTCATTTGTTGGGATAAGGGCCCTTTTTAGGGACAGACGATCTCCACCGGTAGGTTATGGTAATCGAGCTTTGAATGTATAGGGAACTGAAAACATACTCCCAATGGCGTACGTTATTGATGTCCGCGCGTTAGTCATTTACGAATTTGACCCCTAGGAAAGAGCAGCATTATTAGTCGTCCTCTCACATGAACTTGTCTTTCTCTGTTTTTTCTGTTTCTGTTGTAGTAGTGTTGTATTAAGGTTTCGATTTAACGGTAGAAATTTAGTTTTTTTTTTTTTTTTTTTTTAGGGTTTTTGTGTAATGTAGAGAGTTACAAGAATGGGATTATAATCTTGGAACTGTGTTTGTGGACCTATAAAGAGTGAGTGTTGTCAGGTAGAATTCCAACAATTTTGGTGGGATTTATGAACACGAGATCTAGAAAGAGGAGAGGTAGGGGAAAACCAATACTTATTGAATTTCGTTCTTTTTCTGTCTCTTAATCTTTGTCTTTCTTCTTCACTTATCACTCTGAGCCTCTTAGGGTTTTTCCGGTGAATTGTTTGAGTAGACATCAAAATTTAGCATCTTTTTTAGGTGGGTTATCTCGGTTTTAGTTGAAAATGGGTGTAATCTTATACTGATGTTGTTGGTACTGTTTTATTTCCAGGGGAGTATATGGCTTCTATTCAAAATTTGGCGCTATTGGTAATGCTTCTGGCACTGGGTATGTGTAGATGACTTTTATTTTTCTTTGTTGCATCTTCATTTTTCCCAACAGTTGGTTATGGGTATGTGCACCAGCTGGGAATATTTCAGGCTAGTCTGTGGTTAAGTTATCCTGGTATTGGTGTGAATGAGGCTGTACTGATCCTAAATCTTTCCTCAATGTGTATTGTGTCTATATGCTTGATTAAGTTTTACAATTTAGTCTTGGGGTTGTTTTGAGTTGACATGTCTTCTGTTTTTCGGTTTTCTTTTTTCCTTTCCTTTTCCGGCTGTGGAATATTGAACCTTATCCCTTACTACTGCTGTAGTAACTACTGCAATTGGTGCCATTTCCACGGAGGAAGATTTTGTGCGTTGCCAAAATACTGTCAGGAAGTGGGCAGCTTCTTCGAATGACGAAGTCAAAGAAGACACACATAGGCTGCAGGACTTGCTTTTCTTTCTTCATGTTCCTAGGACTGGAGGACGCACCTATTTCCACTGGTACATTTCTTACATAATCAGCAAAAATCTAGCTCTATTTCTGTTTAAAGGTTACTTCTTTAATGAATTTGCTTCCCCTTTTTGTGACTCAGCTTTTTGAGAAAATTGTATGCCAGTGCTCATGAATGTCCTCGTTCTTATGACAAACTGCGTTTTGACCCAAGGTAAACCCCATTTATTTACTTCTGATTGTTACCTCAGGACTGATAAAAAAAAACTTATTTACTGCCAATAACTAGAAGTGTCAAGTGAAATGGTTGCATCTAGGAAGTCTATTAGTTGCATCATAAGGAATTCTTAGTGATGTTACTTAATTGTCTCTATGCAGCAAGCCAGATTGCAGGTTAATGGTCACTCATGATGACTATAGCATGATGTCAAAGCTCCCGAAGGAGAGAACATCAGTGGTTACAATACTGCGAAACCCCATAGATCGTGTCTTTAGTACTTACGAATTCTCAGTAGAGGTTGCAGCTAGGTTTCTAGTCCATCCAAACTTAACTTCTGCAACACAATTGACAGGACGAATACGTCCAAAGAACAATGGTGTGAGTACATTGGATATATGGCCATGGAAGTATTTGGTTCCCTGGATGAGGGAAGATCTATTTAGACGGGTAAGTTTCTTCGTCTAAGTGATGCACTTAGTAACGATTGTGTTTCAATGGTAAATGTTGTTTATAAGCCAGCGTAGAATTTTGGTTTTCAAAGAGCTACCTTATATCTTTATTCCTGTCTTCCATATAGGGGATCCATTATCTTTTTGTGAACAATCATTTTCACTGTTGCAAGAATACTTGCGACTGGTTTTCTCCTGTTCTGTTTGTCATGTGCACTCACATTGTCCTCGGTATCAGTGAAGTTTACAGGGTGCAAGTGTGTGTTAATTCGTGTAACATTCAAAATGCATACATCTTCGAACTCATCCTCGCATGCTATGGCTATTGAGTTTGCATATATTTCATAAATTTTATAGTTTGCATCAATAAACTAGGCTAATAAAGATATTGAGTGGAAGAAAGGTAGTATGTTGGATCAAAGTTTGCACTCTCCAGTCTCAAAGTTTTTATTGGACATCATCAAAATGGCATTCTAAAATTATAGCAATTAAATTTATTGCTCAGAGAGATGCTAGAAAACAGAGGTTTTATAAAGATGTCAAAGAAAGCTATGATTCTTACAACATGGAAGAGACCGTCATGCCATTACATGACTTTATCAACCACCCTGTAGCTCATGACATCATCCACAATGGAGCCACTTTTCAGGTATTTTAGCCTTCTGAATCACCATCTTGTGTCACGATGTGGACCACAATGAGGAAGTATAGTTAGTTTATTATCTATGTTATGGTTGTGTGTATTCAAAATACGAAACCTAACATCTGGCTCAGAAATGTCAGCTTAGTTGTGATAATGCTGACAAAATGGCATTTTATTAACAGGTTGCTGGACTGACAAACAACTCTTGTTTATCAGAATCACATGAAGTGCGTCACTGTGTAAGAAAGTATCAGAGTCTAGGAACTTATGTGCTGGATATAGCAAAGGTAACACAGAATGGTCCAGACCATTAGCTTGCTAGTGAATCATGTGTTTCTGTACTTCTTAAAATTGGCAATCAATGTAGTGTTCCCTGTGAATCTTGCAGAAGAGGCTCAGTGATATGCTGTATGTTGGTCTCACTGAGGATCATAAAGAATCGGCAACAATGTTCGCAAACGTGGTTGGGACACAGATTCTGTCCCAGTTTGAAGCATTAAACTCCAATAGCGACAAAACTGCTAACAGCAAAACAGGTAATGCTCAGTAAGTAGTTTACTTTCTGGTTATGAAGGTCTCCTTGTTGGTATTCAACAAGAGCATTGGTCCTGTTGATTTGATACAAGCGGAAGCTTTGTTTTAAAAAATTGTGGTTTTCACATATATTTATTTCATTTGCTACAGAACTGAGCTCTTCATTTCCAGATTCTGAGCATGATACTAATCACCTTCAGGTGAAAGAGTTAGACTTGAATACAGTATAGTGGCCATATAATATAACTTCATCGTTTGAATTCAAATGTTTGATTTCTCACCACAACATTCTGCCTTCTTTGTAGAATAGCACAGATGACCAAAAAGAAAGTGAAACATCTTCATTAGGAGCTGTTGATACGACAAATGGAACTGTGAGACCACTATTTACCCTTTAAAATAATATTTAGTTCTGATATAATCTTAAACTATAATATTTCCTCTGTTGTTGATGTTATGAAAATCTGTAACACTATCATGTCAGATGACTGTTGGGAAATTAATGGATGCTTATGAAGTGTGCATTTCTAGTCTAAGAAAAGCCCAAGGACGCCGGCGCATTGCTTCTCTTAAAAGAATCTCCCCTGCTAACTTCTCCAAAGACGTAAGAATTATTGAAAAAATCTGAAAGTTTTTATCTTACTTACACAGTACTCTTCTTATTGTCGCTGGATTAATTTTACAGGCACGGCGTCAGGTTCCTGATGTGATCCTTCAAGAAATAAACTCGCTGAACAGACTTGATGTAGAATTGTATAAGCATGCAAAAGAGATTTTCTCACAAGAGAGGAAACATCTTGCTGAAAAGTTGCTTGAAGCAGTAAGTTCTCTTACTACCAAGACACATTCCGACATATGTGCATACTTCGACATAGTTGTTAGTTTCGTCTCGATTCTTCTCATTCTTGCATTTAACTTGTTCAGTCCCTGGACCAGTATCTTGACCTTTTTTATGAGTTTTTTCAGGTACATTTTCTTTTTACTTAGTCCAATACTTACGTGATTTTATGTTGTGTCAAATACTAGGTGGAGCAAAAGAATGCCTTGGGCAGTTTGTATGGGACTAGTTCATGGAGGCCATTTTTATTAGCCATTGCCGTGCTTCTTCTCCTTTTGCTCACATTTTTCATTGTAAAGGCAAGAAAACAAACATCAAAACTCAAAGTGTGATTAATTTAAATCTAACATAGTATAATTTAGATATGCAAAGTTCATTTTTGTTTGGAAATGGATGGAAAAAATCGGAGTTAAATAACCCGCATTGAATAACCCGCATAACGCGCAACTAAAGATTCAGAGCCTGTTCTGAAGAATGATCTTAGACTCATGCGAGTTATCTGCACTGTTCTTAATTTCCTGAAGTCACCACAAAACAAGTGCAATTTAGGTTGCACGAATCATTCATCGAGTTGTATGTCGGTTAAGTTACAGAAAAGTGTTTATCTTTCTGTGATTGAGCACGACCTATGCAAGATCTCATCAACACCAGAATAGTACTCGGATACTTTCAAAGTTTTTTTCTTTTTGAAAGGTTAAGGTTAAAAGAGTCCTGTTATTAGGAGAGAAATAACGGATATGAGGATTGTAGGCCAACTTTTGGTACCACTATTAATGCTAGGGTGAAGATTGACCTTACAAAACCACTTCACAGGGGAGGCTGGTGGAACACTGCAGCTGGAGGAGTAACATGGATTAGATTCCACTGGGAAAAGCAGCCACACTCTCTTTGCCCAAAATGTTATGTTATAGATCACAATGAAGAGGATTGTTGTAATGTTGAACATGATCTGATGATTAGGGGATTTACACAGGATCTAGCTAATGAGTATGGAGTTGAGATCTGTGATGATATTGACATGTTATTGGAAAGAATTTGTGAAGCTAGCCGCAAGAAAATAGAAGAAGAAACCAAAGAAATGAACCAACTTGAAATCAGAACCAACAAGAGATTTAGAACTGATGATTCAACCGAAGAAATTGTGGAAAGCAATACTGGGAAACTACAAAATTCCAATGGGGATGATGATATGGAGCATGATCTCATTGAAGAAGGAGAATCAGGAGAATGAGAGAACCCCCATGAGATGAATGAGGCCCCTAACAATCTGGTAATCCTTCTTAATCTTGAGTCTTTTAATTTTTACAGTGATAATCTTCATCTGCAATTTATTTTAGCTCTCAATTATTGCAACTGTTCTTGGTCTAGATATAAGATTGTTTATCTTCTTGTCATTCAGAATCCTTCTAATAACTTGAGTATCAAGTTAAATTTTTATCTCTTTTACTCAACTATGAAAATCATAAGCTGGAACTGTCAGGGTATTCTTGGCAAAGATACTAGAGATCATCTCCTCCATATCAATAGTGTCCACTCACCTGATATTATTTTTTTGTGTGAGACAAAGATAAATGATGAGAGAATTATTAATCTGACCAGTTTTCTTAAAATGCCTAACAAATGTTTTGTTCCTTCTCTAGGTCAAGCTGGAGGCATTATCCTTCTATGGAAGGATGGTTTCTCTTTAGAAGTTCTTAATTGCTCTAGTAATATGTTCCATGCCTTAGTCAAAAATGATCCCAGTAGAGGTGAATGGTTTCTTTCTTGTGTTTATGGAACCTCTTACAAAAATGATCAGCCTAGTCAATGGAAATATATTAATGGTGGGTTTGGATGTAGAATTTTAAAGGTGGAATTTATGGGTCCAGGGAATTTGATAGAATTACGTTTCCCTTTGTATGTTTGGTTGCCCGAATCCTTGGAATCACGTTTCCTATATGATTCAGTTTTCCAGCAAATCCTCCATATGGAGTCCGACCCCTCCCCCCTAAGATTTGCTGGGAAACTTATCAAGGGATTCATTGACCCACTTTTTTTAAACTCTAAATCCCATATATATGCAATTTTAAGATTTGAGGGTAATGTCAAACGGTACAAACACTTTAATACAAGAAAACTCTATAAATCCTAGGAACGTTAATTGAATTACCAAACACACAAGGAATTTACATGAATCCCAGAATTTTTAATCCTATGGAATTATAAATTCCCGGAAACAGTGAATTCTACAAACAAACCCACCATAAAGATTTAAGTACTTCTGTTAAAATTCCCTGGATTCTCATAGGATATTTGAACATTACTATGAATTCTCTTGAAAGAAATACAAACACTGAATCTACTGCCACTGAAGTGTTAGATTACACTAAGGATTCTGATCTAAATGATATAGGATACAATGGAAACCCCTATACCTGGACTAGTAACTGTCATGGTACAAGAAGGAAAAAATCTAGACTTGATCGTGCTCTTGTTAATAGTTCTTGGCTCCTAAATTATCCTGAGTCTAGAATTTCCCATCTCCCCCAGAAGGGATCTGATCATGTTCCTATTCTTATGAATCTTTATAATCAGTCTAGTACTACTGGTAAATGTTGGAAATTTTTTGAGCATTGGTTACAAAATGATACTTGCAAAAATGAAATTATAAATGCTTGGAAAACTAATCTCTCAGGTTCTGCAGCTTATCTTTTATCTGACATGCTCTCAAATACAAGATATTTTCTTTCTAAATGGAACAAATCAACTTTTGGTCATATTCAGTCAAGAATTTCTCAATTGCAAGAATAACTTACTAAAATGCAAGCTAGTGATACCCAGGGTAGCAATACTGATACAGTGATTCAATTGGAGAAAGAAATAGATAGCCTGAATGAGATTCAAGTCAGTTCTAATATGCAGAAGTCAAGAGATCATTTCTACAATGATATGGACAGGAATTCAAGATACTTCCATATAAGAGCTAACTATAGAAGATTCAAAAATGAGATTGATTCCCTCCAAGCATCAGATGGTGTCTGGTGTCAAGATAGAAATTCTATTGAAGATCTTCTAGTTTCTCATTTCAAGAAAATTGGAACTACTTCTCAGCCTGCAGACCCAAGTCAATTCCTTCAATTAATTCCTCAGTGTATCTCAGATCAAAGTAATGAAGATCTTATTAAAATCCCAAATGATGAAGAAATTTACATGGATCTTATGTCAATGCAACCCTGGACTTCTCCAGGTCCAGATGGATTCCCACCTGGTTTTTACCAAACTCAATGGAATCTTGTTGGAAGTGATGTTCGCAAGATGGTAAAAGCTTTTTTCAGAAGTGGTTATCTACTTAAGAAGATCAACAATACTAGAATCTCTTTAATCCCAAAAATACAAGGAGCTCATAAACCAGAAGACTTTAGGCCCATAGATTTGTGTAATACAACTTACAAAATAATCTCAAAGATTATTGCACTCAGACTGAAGAAACATATGACAGGTATTATCTCTCCTATGCAATCTGCTTATGTGTCTGGAAGATTTGATTTCTGAGAACACCTGTTTGGCTCAAGAATTGGTTAAAGCAATGAAGAAAAATAAAGGGAGAACTGGCCATCTTGCTCTCAAAATGGACATGTCTAAAGCATTTGATAGTCTGGAATGGTATTTTTGAATGGAGGTTCTGAGGAAATTTGGGTTCTGTGAGAAGTTCTGTCATCTTGTATTACAGTGTATAAGTACAACTTCAGTGGAAATTATGATTAATGGATCTCCATCAGAATCTTTCCACCCTATAAGAGGAATTAGACAAGGATATCCTCTTTCTCCTTATCTATTTATCTTGGTCATGGAGGCTTTTTCAAGGCAGTTAAATCATTATGAGCAAAAACAACAACTCACAGGAATGAAAATATCTAGATCAGCACCAAAGATAAACCATTTACTGTTTGCAGATGACTGCATTCTTTTTTGTAAGGCAAATCAGTCTCAAACTAATAAGTTATTACAGGTCATAGAAGACTTCAGTGTGTGTTCAGGACAGATGATTAATTTTCACAAATCAGCTGTGTATTTCAGTAAAAATACAAGTCCTTCTTGCTGTCAACTTATAAGTGGTATTCTTCAAGTGAGAGAGCTCAACATTAATGATGAGAAATATCTAGGCTTGCCATTCTTTGTGGGAAGAAACAAAAAAATCCCATTCTCAAATCTGGCAGAAAAAATGGAAAATAAAATGGTTTTCAATAAATATGTCTGAAGCAGGGAGATCTGTAATGGTGAGGAATGTTACTAATGCAATCCTAGTCTATCACATGCTAAGTTTTGGGCTACCGGATGTTACTATCAAGCAAATGAATTCTACTCAGCAGAAATTTTGGAGAAAAAAGAAGACAAATAAAGGCAGGCCACCAATCTCTTGGAAAAATGTGAACAAACCAAAAGAAGATGGAGGTCTTGGCTTCAGGGATCTCAAACTTTTTAACAGAGCTTTACTAGCTAAGTCTGCATGGAGACTTTGCACAGATAACACCTCTATATGTGCAAAATCCCTTAAGGATAAATACTTCTCAGATGGGAAGATCTTTGATATCAAAGACAATTCAAACTCAACATGGTCATGGACAAGCATTAGTTCAGAACTCCCCTTCATTAAAGACAACAGCTGCTGGTGTATTGGCAATGGGAAAACTATCTTAATATGGAGATACAAATGGATTCCAGATTTATCAACTCCCCCCTCACCTAAACAAGGATGCAGTAACTATCAAGATTACATGTATGTCAGTCAACTTTTCTCAGATTCTGGAGGATGGAACCATACTCTCATTTTTTTTCTCTTTGAAGCTTCAGTTGCAAGATCAATTCTAAGTACTTCAATACATACAAATCAGGTAGATAGAATGGTTTGGACTTTAGAGAAGAATTGAGTTTTTTCAGTAAAATCAGCTTATAAAAAATATTTGAAGAGCAGAATACAGACCATCATGTTGGTCAAAGAATGCAATATATCTTCAAAAAGCTCTGGAGGTTACCAATACTACCCAGAATTGCACAATTTATTTGGAAATATCTGATAGATATCCTTCAAACCAGGGATAAATTGATTTATGTCATTCAAAATGGAGATTATAGTTTTCCTCTCTGCTCACACTCTCAAGAAACTTCTTCTCACATTATTTTGCATTGCACTTCTCAAAAGCTGTCTGGTTTGCAGTTCTGGGTATTCATATTCAAGATGATACATATGTGGTAGATTGGTTCTGTGACTGGTTTGATAAGCTAAAAGAACACCAAATTCAAGAATACCAGTTGTACAGAATAGCTATCACAGCTTGGTGTATCTGGAATGCAAGATGTGACAATGTGTTCCACGGAAAAAAGATTACTCCAGACTCAGTTATCATGAAGAGTAGGTTGGAAATAGAGCTACTGAAACCTAGAAGATCTAATGATGTTCCTAGTACTGTCAAACAAATCAGGATAAACTTACACTGGAAACCTCCTAGTATAGGAACTTATAAAATAAATGTTGATGGCTCCTTTAATTATACCACTAAATTAGGTGGCATTGGTCTAATTCTTCGTGATTTTGCAGGTGAACACAGGGGATCCAAATGTATCTTTTTAGACAAAGCTCAGAGTCCAGAACAGGTGGAATGCAAAGGTTTATGGGAAGCTTTACAATGGGCAAAGGATAGGAAGCTTGACAAGGTAATTTTTGAACTGGACTCTAAACTAGTAGCTGATGCAGTGAATCAAGATAACTTCAATTCATACTGGAGGATCTACAATTTGATCTTAGACATAAATAGTATGCTTAAGAATAAAACTTACTGGCAATGCAATTATGTGCCAAAAGAACAAAATAAAGTGGCTGATATTTTAGCCAAGTTAGCTAGGACTTCTTTTTTAAGTAGTGTTTGGATTTCTACAATTTCTGAAAAGATTGTAACTCAACTACAAGAAGATGTTCATCATGTAACTCTCATTACTTAATCAATGAAATTTTCAGCTTCAAAAAAAAAAAAAAAAAAAAAAAACGAATATGAGGAGGGAAATATTTTGACCAAATTTCGGTCAATGTATAGTCAAAGTTAGACATAACAAAAATAAGTAAATATGTTTAAAATACCCACCCTGCCCACGGTAACCTTAACTGTTCTAAATCTTTGCTTTTGTATGCCTTATGTCTTCGTCTAAAAATAGAAAACCCCAACCTTTTATCAAGAATCCTATTTTTGGGGCTGCTGGGGGTTTGACCTTTTGGGGGCTAAAATGCTTTGTTTAGCCAAGAAATGGATAGGGGGAGATCTCAAGTGATTAAAAAGTCAGATTTACTATGAACTCCTTGAGCATGAGTACTTAATTTTATTATTGGTTATGGAATAATTGGATTTCACATAATATGCTTTTTGATATGATAAATTAGTTTTGTCTCCATATTATCGATTATGATTCACTATTTATATTGTTACATGATTTGAATGCTTGTTTGATCGAGTCTAGAATCGGTTGAGTTTGTTTTCATCTCTATTGCTAGATTAGGGTTTGTTATACACAAAAGTGATAGATTCCTGATTACAAGTAGCATGAATATGGTTATAGCTTGTAGTGATGCATCCTTATGATCATATGTGAACCATAACCTTTGTTAAATCGGATTAGTGCGTTTTCCACGTTCGATTGCTTTGATTGGCCTGATTTCATAGAACTTAATGCATCTAGGGAATTAAACTTGATTAGTGATTTTACACGTTAGGTTTTTCTCTTAGATAGAACTCATACTCATCTTTTAATGTGTTTGTTGATGACAAAAGGGAATTAGCGGGATATTCTTGCGATCAAGGTATTCGAGGGCCATTGATAAACTAGAGATTAAATATCAATTCTAATTATTGTTTTGAAAGCATGTTAGTGAATGAAGATGAATCCTTAACCTATCTCTTCTATTTGATTTGTTTGCTTATTCATTTGTTTGCTTTTATTTTATTTTTACTTTACAAAAATCAGAAATCCCCCTTGTTTTACATAGAAAACCGAAACATATTGACAACCTAGTCCTCTCTGTGGGAATGATCCTTTCTTGCCCTTGCTTCATTATATATTTTGAGTAGTAAGAAAGTGTAATTTTTTTTGACGCCTATGACAACGATCAAATACTTGAAATCTTTGTCACTTCCAAGTAGTCCAATGATCCCAAAGGTTATAAGTTTAGCATCATCATTGTTAAAAATCTGATGTAGTTTTACAAGTGGTAAGTATAGGGATTCAATTCTCGGACTTTTTTAAAGATTCGGTTTCTAGACAAAAGATGGTGATTTTTATAAAACTTATAAAATAATGGGAATGCTAAAAATAATTTTTGTGTTCAATTAAAGGAGACTAGGATGTCAAGATTCCATCACTACTACACATACTAAATGATTATAACTATTCCCTATAATACTCTCCCAAAATTACTCAAGACGATTTAGGACAAATAATACGTCTCGGAAAATAAATCTTTTCAAGCAATTATTTTTCTCAAAGAATTAACAATCTTCTTCACTATAAAATGCTAGTATCTAACATAGAATATATAAATCAATTATCAAGCATCATAGGACACATGAAGAAAATCATTATCGTTACGAATCAAGAATAAGGACCAAGAGAATTATTATAGAAAATAGTCAAAATATTTTAGCACACATAGTAGGATTTCTTCCATACTCCTAGATAAAAAATTTAGCTACTCATAATTAAAAGTACTAGCAAATAAAAACAGAAGAAGGAATGAAAGAAGAAGAGGAAATGAAAGAAGTGTGGGAGATGGAGAGGTGTGTAGAGATGTGGGATGTGGGATGGAGAGGTGTCGAGAGATGTTCTGTTGGGGAGAAGTCGAGCTCTATTTATAGGGGGAAAATGACCCAAACCATCGTGCAAGGTGATGATGGTTTCCATTACTGCTGGTGCTCTCTTCACTAATTTCTTTTCATTTACTTTTGGCAGTGCTCTACGCACCAAATGGGTGGATGTTTTTCACCCACCTGAATGCGCTGGGCAGGTCCTCCAATGACATCATCAATGGTCACTTATCTTCTCATCATTTGTTGCATGTGCTGTGTTGGTTAGCTGTCACCAAGTTCTTCTTCCGACAACCCGTGCTCTTTCAGTCATGGCAAGCTCAAGCCAACATAGTTCATCAATAGTCAACATCTCTTTTTCTGTTTCTCGTTCTCAACTGCCGAACATTCCAGGGCTCATTCATTCGAGTTCATCAACGTTACTCCGATAGCCGGAGCTTCCCTCTCATTCCCTGTTCTTACCATCTCGACAACAGAAAGCCGAGAACCAAGATCCTCTGACTGCTTTCTCGAGCTCCGTCAATGTCACGGCCAATGTCCATAGCAGAGTTGCATCTTCTGTTAAAATCCATCATGACTTCATCGTCCATTCTACACTCTCTCGCATCATGACCGTCGAGCTCCAAGCTCCATCTAAACAAGATCTCCTTCCCATTCATCTCAGCCACATCCGTGTTCTCTCGAGCTTCTTCTTTCTAGCTTCACCACTGAGCAAGCCGTTTTTATCTCATCACCGATATCAATCACCTAGAAACCGAACACCATGGAGTCTTCCTGTTCTTCACTTCATTATCCCGAGCTCCAACAACCAATGGAAGCAAGCCATCATCTCTCTCTGCCAAAAAGCTCTTCCATCTCCATCATCGTCAACTTCCAGGCCATGATGCAAGCTTCGCCTTCCCGTGGAAAGTCGATGGAGAAGATGATTGTGGTGGCCTTTATCAATAGTTCGGTTACTGTAGCAGTATTCAATAATAGTGGCAGCCCCTTATCGAACAGTTGAGGGTGCCTCTTAACATGAGATGCCCCTTAGCAATTTCCATTCAACCATCGATCCCGAAGACCGACGGTTTAGTTCCAACTTCATTCTCGTTTAACCATAATTTCTTCATACTAACTCGAATGACTCCGTTCTTTTCTGCCAACTGGCTTCGCCTTGTCGTCCTCTACCCAATGAAAAGTAGAAATCTTTTATTTGAATGAGTTACATTTGGTCTTTGGCCCTTCTTCATTCTTAGCTAGTTTCTTTCATTGCACAACTAGTCTCAAATTCACTTCTTTTTGGATTATTCACCTAATAGCACACAAATAAGAGAAAACAAGCGTAACACACAATAATCTGCAAGAAAACCAAAAAATACTAGCATGGAATTAACACAAAATATATGTGAAATATGCACTTATCAAAATCCATAGCTATAACAATGAGAAAAGCATTGGTTCTCAATCATTGTTATACTGTGTCATAGTATTATTATACATCATCAAAGTCTAATTGTATCACAACTTCAACAACAATACTATGGTGATACTTCACTCCCCCTTAGTCAATACTCCATCTCACATGGAAACCACTCCCCCTTACATAATGATCCGAAAACCATATATATTTGTAGTATGAACTACAATTAATTCTCCCCCTTTTTGTCAATAAAATTGGAAAAGGTACAAGAACGTGATCCTAATGAAATTTTCGTAAGAGACATTTCATGACCAAAGGTAAATGTTCTATCATCTTTTTTAGATGCAATCATAAAGCCGAGGCTAAATGCATTCATCAAGGAGTTTATAAAGATACAAGATAACCCCTAAAAATTCCATAGCCGCACTCCCCACAAAGATTTGGAAATTAAGCGCAAGTTCAAAAGAACTATCCCCCATAAGATGTCATTCCCAAGGGAACAACAAGAGCGACCTTAATTTCAAGAGAAAAGAAGGATTTCTTTAGACTCAACAAATTGCATACAAGTATGAATTTGGAATCCAAATTATTCAAGCATATTAACCAAAGAGAACCAAGATTAATTTGACTAAATATGCTCAACACAAGTAAACTTATGGAGACTTAATTCATCGATTAGATTATTCACAAGAGAACCCATAAATACTCTAACCGGATTACACAATTAAATTAATCACAAAGTGATCAATTCAATTGACCACACTCGACATGAGAAAAATCTATGGAGTGCTAACTAAATAATCACACAAGATGATTGGTTTAGTTCATTTGGGCTCAACATAAGAGATTATGGAACCCCGACTAAGATTATCATAAGAAATGACAACCTTAATCGTACATGTACTCAACATGAGAGAACTCATGGAATAAAAACTAAATAACCACACAAGTTGATTAATTTAGTTCTTAATGCTCAACATTTTGCATCTTTATGGAACAACCAACTATGCCAATAAGAAATCGACTTAGTCGTATCGTTGATAAGTGCTTTATTTACATGTTTTATGTGTCAATTCCATACTTGTTTTAGCTATGTTTATTGCATATTACCTTGTATTATGATTGTTTTCTAGTGTATGTCTTTCATTAGGAGAATTATTATCCGAAAAGAAGTGAAAATAGCTACAAAAGTGAAGTCACAAGTGAAGAAGGGCCAAAGACCCAGTGGAACTCGATCAAATGGAGGATTTCTACTTTTCATTATGTAGAGGACGAGAAGGCGAAGACAATGGCGAAAGAATGGAGTCATTCTGAGCTCACATGAAGAAACTATTGGCAAAACAAGAACTTAGAACACTACAAGGTTAAAATGGTCATTTCGAGGGTCAGGTGCTATTGGCACCCCCAATGTACGTTAAGGGACATTCATTCTGTTAAGGGATGGACTGTTCCAAGGGAACTGCTAAAGGCAGTCATGTCATTTAATGGGGGGAAGCTAGAATTTGAATACTGTTAAGTCACCCGGCCTATTTACTCAGGGCCACCTTCTTCTACATTTAACCTCAACGGAACAGAACTTGGTCGGGTTTTCTCGACCAGTTATTTCCGGTCATTCTCGAACTACTGCAACTCATGGATGTTGTTAGTGTTACTAGTATATTAGAATCCAGGGAAACCTCGAGTTCGATGTGATTTTGGAGATTGTTTGAGCACGATGGAACCAAGGGAGAAAATGACAGTGATGGAGTCTCGGTGATTGAGAAGCCATTATCGGTAGTAGGTGATGGATCGTGATGAGAGCTTCAGCAAAACAGAGATTATGAAGGGTGTTGCTAGATGATCATTGTCGATGGAAACTCGAGCTGGCATACAAATAAGTTGAGTCTCGAGTACTGGCAGTCGGGAAGGAGAAATGAAGATTTATGGAGGGGCTGTGGTTGTTTCCGTCACAGATATCAGTGACGAGCAGAAATGGACGGAGGATATGGAAGATATGATGAAGCTTGAAGAGACGGAGTCCGTGGAAGAGGAAATGGAACTGTATAACTCGTTCTTACCATTGACGAAGGTGCAGTGATGATCGGTGATTAATGGCAGTGAGAAAGTGGGGCTAGAGCTGCTGGATGTTTTGAGAAGACGATGGAAATGGTGCTGCTGCTCGGGTTGTGGGAGAGACTCAGTGGTGGTGATTATCGGGCAATGAAGATTGATTGACCAAGCTGATGGTTATGGTTTGCTGTGAACGGGACTCATGCTGTTAATGATGATCACACTCGGTGGTTGTAGTGGGCTCGATGACTGGTGACCGATGGATATGGCAAAGCTCGAGTACAAGAGATGTTGGATATTTTCAATAACTTAGAAAATAAAATTGTTTTCGTTTTTAGTTTGTCACTATGATGGGGAAGTGTTCTGTGTTGGATAAACATAATGGATGTTAGTTGGAGATGAAGGGACACCTCTAATAGGTGTGATGGTTCATAAAGGACACAACCATTCCCAACAGACACCTTATGTGTCTTTTGGAAGTGAAGAGGCATCTCCAATAGGCATGAATAACCCTATAAGTAGTGAAGGAATTCTCCCATTCTTGAGAATGAATTCAACCTGTTTTCTCTCTATCTAAAGCATCATCATAAATCTCTCTCATGTGTTCTTGGTTGGGTCAAGGGGTGCAAACCTTGAATCCAATTTCGTTGTAGGGCTTTCATTGTATCCCGAAGGCATTATTTCGCATACCATTTGTAATCGCCAATTTATATTGAGGGTAGAAATAATCGTCTAAAAGAAATCACCCGAGCCTTGAAAGCTTTTGAGTACAACAATAATTTCTTTTAGTGTTATCATCCTCTGCTTTATACCCAAAATTTCCAACAGCTTTAGAAGATTAGATTAGGACAAGACAGAGGAAACGAGAATAAGGGAAGTTGGAAAACAAGCTTCAAATTTATAGTGGAAACCGTGGTTCGGAACATGATGTTGTTTATGGGAATTTGATTCAATCATTGGCGCCGCAAACTCTCAAGGGTTGTGGTCAAGGGAAACTTCCATGAAATCGATAAGTATAATATTTCCAACAATCTTAAAGACTAATACATCCTTAGTATCTCGGTTTCTTAGAAATAGTTACGATGTGTATGTTATGTGGATGAGCCATTATAATCACAATCAGGCATATTATCGTCCTAGCCTTTGTTAATGCTCTGTTATGTTCGTAAAGCATATCATAAATTTTCAACTGTGATTTTTACATCCACATATTCATCTGTGACATGATTGGTTTTCACAGTAATGCTTAGTCCTCTTGATTGGGGTTAGTAATGCCATATATTTTTATTTATTTTTTATGATAGCATGAGATATCTAATAAATGTATTAGAAGTTCGGAATCCTTTAAGGGTGCATAACGGTTGGATGTACGTGGTTTAAATTGACTGCTCAATTTACCCGCATGTGGCGATTGAATGAGGCTTTGTTTAGAATGTTTGCAAAGGAAAGCCAGATCCATAATGATGGTATTCGCATCGTGATATTGATTTGAGGTTTTAATTTCTATTTAGAAATTATGGGGTACATGTTTGACACAAATGGTATTTCATGATATTGAGTTGCATTTTGGCATTTGAGAATTATCATGAAATAGGGGGGAGAATTTATAACAAAATGTCGTATAAAATTTTCTAGTTGGTGGATTATTTTAAAACCAAAATCGTCATAATTGTTGAGACAACAATGGTATGGCATGAACATAATTCTTGCGATAAGAATTATAGGTTCCACATTTGAAATTGGTGTGTCTTAAATGACATCGAAAGGGAAAATGGAATACCGGTCAATATGTAACATATTGGAAGATTGGGCTACTGACCAAATATCCAACGATGAGGTGTTACGATATTACCGATGCATAAATTATGAACATTTGCATTACATAATGTAGAATGTTAAATAGACATTGTCTATGTTTTTTGGGTATGAATTTGTAGGGATTGGGCATGAGTAAAAGAGTTACTCATCAAGGTATTATATTTGTTGAGATAGCAAATATATAAGTTGCCTACAAATTTTCTATGCCTCTAGTGTATGCAAGTCTATAATGACTTCTTGTGAATTAACCGTAAATGTTAATTAGGATCACTAGAGAAGTTACAATTATTTTGTAAAATCAAAGAGGAACATTTTTTAGTAATGTTTTCTGAATTGATTGCATTAGTAGATGCATTTAATGAGAAGAAATGGCTTAAAACCTAACTTGTAGAGATCCTATTTTGGAAGAAGCCATCTCAGGAGGTCTTGATTAATTGTGAATCGGGATATGATCTATAACGCCTTTAACAAGACTTATAATGAAAAGTCAAGACATACAAGTCTTAGACAAGGAATTGGTAAGTCAATTACTCAAGAAAGGAGTAATTGCAGTTAACCATTGAACGGAGAAAAGCTTGGTAGACCTACTTATGAAGAGTCTCCCAAAGGAATTAATTTCAATGAATTATATAGAAATGGGACTAAAGGTCAGGGAAGGAAGGTTGATCTCCCATTGTAAAAACCCAACCTATGTTTTGAAAAAGATAAACAAGGTTCAATGTGGTACCAACAAGTTATGGCTGTAGATTATGGAGCACTAACATAAAACTTCCCATTTCAAGTTAGTGCTGGTTTTTCTGCAAGAAAATAGGATGGATGTAAATCCTTAATGAGTCTGTGATTAGTAAAAGGTGTCCCGCAGAAACACCTTCGAGACTTACCTATATGAGTATGGAAATGTGGGCCGTTTCCTAAGAGAAGAAGACCGTTCTCTAAAGAAGACTCATGAATAAGGATATAAGCACAAGGCCTTTATAGTGCTTGGCTACAGAACACATGATTTATGGAATCAATATGTGTGGAGACTCCGGTTTTATCATAAGGGATACTTGGTTCAAGACTGGTTTCACCATAGAATCTCGATAAGGCTTTGAGTTTCTTACACTAAGTGAAGGTTCAAACCCAGAAGGTACCTATCATTTATGTATTGATTTCAGCGATGATGCTTAGTCCCAATTGTACTTGAACTACGTTGGTTTGATCCCACTCGGGTACGTAGGCAGTCACTTGAGTGATGCAACCACTCCGGTTTTATAAGTTTTATTTTATTTTATGTTTTTTGGTTTTTGAAAATAGGGGGATATTGTTGGATATTTTCAATAACTTAGAAAATAAAATTGTTTTCGTTTTTAGTTTGTCACTATGATGGGGAAGTGTTCTGTGTTGGATAAACACAATGGATGTTAGTTGGAGATGAAGGGACACCTCTAATAGGTGTGATGGTTCATAAAGGACACAACCATTCCCAACAGACACCTTATGTGTCTTTTGGAAGTGAAGAGGCATCTCCAATAGGCATGAATAACCCTATAAGTAGTGAAGGAATTCTCCCATTCTTGAGAATGAATTCAACCTGTTTTCTCTCTATCTAAAGCATCATCAGAAATCTCTCTCATGTGTTCTTGGTAGGGTCAAGGGGTGCAAACCTTGAATCCAATTTCCTGTTGTAGGGCTTTCATTGTATCCTGAAGGCATTATTTCGCATACCTGTTGCAATCGCCAATTTATATTGGGAGGGTAGAAATAATCGTCTAAAAGAAATCACCCGAGCCTTGAAAGCTTTTGAGTACAACAATAATTTCTTTTAGTGTTATCATCCTCTGTTTTATACCCAAAATTTCCAACAAGAGAGAGGTAGGGAGAAGACGTGTTGCATCTGAGGTTTTGGAACCAGTTTTCTAACCGGAAAATACTAGCTTCTCGCTGAGATAAGAAGGGAGAAGATTCCCGATTCCCGAAGTAACTGAAAATATTTACGCGGAATGGAAATGGGTATCTGGTACAAAATTTGCACATGAAGTTTGATGTATGATCAGTTCTTGAGAGGAGATATTGGTACATGTGGCTCAGATAAGTCTTACAGCAAATCAGCAATCATGACTCACATGATTAAAGTACTCCGTGCCATACTGGAACAAAAGCACTTAATTTCTCAAATTCAAAACTCTACTGACCGACTATACATCTTATCGAGTAAGGATTTGTCGCGCTTTGGAGGCCTATATAAGGCCGAACAGCCGAGAAGAGAATACAACTTCGAGAGAGAAAAATACGGAGAGAGAAGGAAAGGTTATTAATCCATATCTTAGGGTTTACGCCTTTAGGGGTAACCAAGCTATTTTTTTCTTCTTCTCGTACATAATTTTCATAGGTTTTAGTAAATTCATATGTAACTAATTCTATTGATTGAGGATGAATTCAATGTTCTAGCGTGAAGCTCTATTATTATACAAGTTTGTTCGGAGTTTTAATCATCTTATCGTTTGTCTTTACCATATTTGATCTTTATGAGTGATTATTGGATTGTTTTGGAGTGCACGCTAGATTGATCTATTAATTGTTCTATTTCTAGTATTGGGTTAGGAGATAAGTAATCGTCGAATAATTCATACACAAGTAGAAATCGCGAGACCTTGTAGAGGGATTCTATGGAGCAATTGAGAGTGAAGATAACACCAGCAAGTGGACCTTGAGCTAAGAGTTTAACTACTGGGATCAACCTAATTCTCAAAGCCTAAAGCGTTCGATTGGATTACACCTTGAATGATCTACTACTTGGTGGTTCGTTGAATAGAATCTGGTAGTCGAGAACATCCGTATCCAGTGATAGAAGGAGTTTTGAGGATAACACTGATCTAGCTGTTATTCTACGGTTGGTGATGAATGGTTCTAACGAAGATAGATAAGTCTTCTAATCTCAGCTATCGCTAGGTAACGGCGAAGGATTCCTTGATCATCTCTTTCCTTTTTTTTTATTTTTTTTATTTACCTTACTTCAATCAATCCCCCTTTGCTTTATCTTATTTTGCTGAACTAAATAACATATCAATTACACTGCTCTTCGTGGGAACGATCTCTTACTACCGCTATATTATTAATTAATTAGTGAGAAATATCTTTATTAATTTGTTGTGGTTACGACACACATCAATCGTGCTCAACATAAGATACAAGATGGAACCTTCACGGTAATACATATTAATATAGAACAATTAAGCTCTATACTGTGGATTACAAAACAAGGACCTATTTTATTTTTCCATCACAAAGTGACATATTAGACTTTATCCTTGAATCACAAAAGATTTTAACCTATCTTACATCAGCAATTGACAATATAGGCTTAAATTTTGTGTTTTGCCAAAAGTCCATTCATTCCTTTATCAATATTTGCATACCAATATGTGAACGACTTTACTTTTGAAAAAATATGGGACAATCAAGTTCACGGACGTAAACACACATATCCCATCAAAATATTGCAATATATAAAATCATAAAGATTAGTACTGCAACCATCATATTCCAAACAAGTTTAGAATTAAAACCAATAAATCTAAAAACAAGAAGATGAAATCATTGGATATATCTATGTGTAATCACAATCATGGCTATTCCAAAACACTAGTTATTGTTCTAAATAAAACAGAAAACATAGAAGGTTTCTTATCAGAAGACTAACTAGTTTTCGTAGATCTTTCTCAGAGCATCTACTGAGAATTCCTTCTCATTATTGAAAACCCATTGATTATGGGATCGTTCAATTCCTCCAAATCTTCAGAAATGTCAGTTAAATCACTGAATTCTCTTCTCAAATCACGCAGAGCGTTCTTAGATTGAGACAACAATTGTTCATAGTGAGTTATATTTTCCAGAGAGAGAATGATTTGAGATTTTAAACCATTTCTCTTATTGATAAACTCTTTCACCATGCCTCTAAAATCAAAGGGGAAAATATAAAAGAGACAGTTAGAGGAAGAACCTTCTCCATTACATGCAGACTTCACTTTCTTCACCCTTGAGGAAGAAATCCCTTTACACAGATACCCGTTAGCTGCTTCAACTGCATCCTTGCTTGTGATGCTTCTGGTTACAAGTGCCATAATGTTGTATCTTTTCAAGGAAGGAGGAAGTCTACCAAGATTTAAATAGACATATGAACAAGAAAACCTAGAAGAATAAGTCTTCTGAAGATTAATGAACCATTGTCTATATTGTGAGAAGATTTTTTTTTTTTTTTTACAAAAATAGACACAGGACTTGAGTCACACAGAAAAACACACAGAGCCTCACTTTCTCAAGTTAAAGTAGAGGATGCGAACGTCCTTGATGTTAGATAGGGACGTTATGAGCCAATTGCTCTCCTTGTTTAACACATAATGATTTTTCAAGGATTTTTGTGTAAGCAAGTTTCCTACCTCTTCTGATTCTGGAAGCATTATTTTTAGGAGGGCTGTGCAGATTATCCAGATTCGTCTTTTGCATGTTCTTCTGTAGTTTGGCAATTCTTTCAATATTCCTATTGAATTTCCAACACGTACTTTGAACATACCTTGTATTTCCATAAAACAAACAACCAAAGGCTTCTCTGTTTTGTTGAGGTATCTTCTGCTTAACATGGATTCCAGTGTTTATTTTTCACTGATCAATAGAAGCAACCAGATTGTCAACGTCTGCACACTTGCTTTTGTATCCTAAACCACTAGTGTTTCCAAAGGACTTCTGACCAAATAATATTGCTGAACTTTTGTCAGAGCTACCAGACAATCTTTGTAGATCATCTTTAAGAGTATTGATCTCTTTTTTCTTTAGAACAATGGTTCTGGTGAATTTATCATTAAGACAATCTATCTCAAGATTTTTCACCTGGATTAATGATTCTAGTTTCTTCAAAGAAGCTTTTAATTGAAGATTTTCTTAAAGGACCTCTTTATTCAAGAAATTGAATACCTCTGTGTCTGTCTCATATTCTGAATCAGAACTTGAGAATGTAGATGTTTCTGCTTTAAATGCTGAGAGCTCTTCACATCTATTAAACGTATTTAACCCGTTGACACTTAAAGTTTTTTCTTTCATCGAATCATTAGCAGACAGAGGATGTTTTAAACGTCTAATGCTTTTATTTATAAATTCTTTGATCTTTTCTGTAATCAATGGTATTTTGAACCAGACTTCATCCGTAAAACATTCATCACCCCATGAAATAGAGTGTTCACTTGTGTCTGACACACCATTGAATGCAACGTTATGGACAGAATTTTGATCAGGAATTCTTATCTTTTCGAATAATAGATTTTCATAAAGAGTATTGAGGTTATTTCCTCCGTCGATGGTACATTTCTTGGAAACATGTTTGTTTGATTCAAAAATAGTTTCTAAGATATCCCAAACATCTTTAGACTTAGTGCAAGAAGACACATAGTGCTGAAGATCTGAGGTAATGGCCTGTCTGATAGCATATAAACCTTCAGAATTAAGCTTTGCAGCAAAAATTTCTTCTGGACTATAACTATCAACATCCTTTGGTAAATGAACATCGTCTTCTGTATTTACCGGGGGATCATAGCCATTAACAACATGTACCTATATTTAAAAATCACGACCTTGAAGATACGAGCTCACATCAATTTTCCACCATGGGTAGTTTGAACCATCGAAGACTGGTGGTACGTTAATTAATATAGCATTACTTCCCATAGAGTCATATCGCTACAAACACAGACTTGTAAGGTCTTTAACGTGTTTGCCTGCTCTAATACCAATTGAAAAAGTGGGGGTCTAATAACCTCACCCAATATTTCGATTTGCAATCTGTATGGACAACCCCGAGTTGTTTTCTAGAGAATTAACAAGACTCAATCAATAGAAAATATCTCAAGGAGTTATTATCTCAATCTATCGATTTGATTTACTCAAGCAAACATGATTCGCGAGTCTAATCAAAGAGAGATAACTTGGATATTACCAAAGACCAATATCCAAGTGTCAATTGATTTAAATCAACAACCAATAATGGCCGGATATTCTAATCGATTGAACAACGCACAACATGTATTATTTCAATTATATAACAAAATATAATGCGGAATAGAAATAACACAGACACCAGAATTTTGTTAACGAGGAAACCGCAAATGCAGAAAAACCCCGGGACCTAGTCCAGATTAAACATACACTGTATTAAGCCGCTATAGACACTAGCATACTTTAAATTAACTTTGACCTGGACTGTAGTTGAACCCAAACCAATCTCACATTGATCCAAGGTACAATTATGCTCCTACGCCTCTGATCCTAGTAGGATACTGTGCACTTGATTCCCTTAGCCGATCTCACCCACAACCAAGAGTTGCTACGACCCAAAGTTGAAGACTTTAATAAACAATTCTGTCTCACATAGAAAAGTCTACAAGTAATAGATAAATTCGTCTCCAACGAATAAACCTACAAGTTTTGGTCAGTCTTTTAATAAATCAAGGTGAACATGAACCAATCGATAAAACCAGACTTATATTTCCGAAGAACAGCTCAGTTTCATCAATCACCTCACAATAAACTTAATCGATGCAGCGAAGAAGATTATTGAGGAATCACAAACAATGAGACGAAGATGTTTGTGACTACTTTTATCTTGCCCATCGGAGATAGAAATCTCAAGCCAATTATTACAATTGTACTCATTCGATAGAAACAGCAAGATCAGATCACACAACTATAAGAAAAGTATTATCGGTCTGGCTTCACAATCCCAATGAAGTCTTTAAGTCGTTAACCTGGTTTTTGAAGAAGAAAACCAAAGGTTAAAGGAGAATCGACTCAAGCTTTAGTAAACTAGTATCACACAGAATGTGTGTGGATTAGGTTTCCTAGTTGCTAGAGTTCTCCCTTATATAGTCTTTCAAATTAGGGTTTGCAATCAATGTTATCTTACTAACAAAGCATTCAATATTCACCGTTAGATGAAAACCTGATTAGATACAAGATAATATCTCTCAACCGTTAGATTGAAAACTTAGCTTGCCATACACACATGTACTTGAGGTTTTGAGTTTGTGTAACCGTACCCAAACGTGTACAATGGTTGGTTCAAAATTAGTCAACCAAATGGTTACCCAAATGATAACTTTCATATCAACCATATTCTTCTTTACCATAACTAGTCCAAATGACTCAAATGAACTAGTTGAAGAGTTGTTCAATTGCTATGAGATCTCATGTACTACACAAGACACAATTGAATCAAAAACGATGTGATTCACTCGAATCATTTCATGAAATATAAAGCCACGGTTTGCAAAAGCATTCCTTAGTAATTTAAGATAAGTTCACGAACAATGTTTTCAGACATAACCTCTTGAGTTCGCGGACTCAAGCTAACCGGTTGAAGTTAATAAACTCCAGCATAATTTTTCGGGATGAGAACTTCTGTCAGTTCGTGGACTGGGTTCGCGGACTGTACCTGAGCTTCAACTTCAGCATATATTCTCGGGTTCGAAAACTTACACCAGTTCGCGGACTGAGTTGCTGCTCACGTTCCAGTTCCACTTGATCAACAAAGTTCGCAAACTTCGGTTCAAGTGTTAAGGACTTATACATATATGTGTTGCCACAACAATGTTTATATCCCACAATGGTTATATAGTCTAAACTCTCATTTCAATCATTGAAACATTCTCAGAGGACGTTATATAGTTGTTATTCACAAACTATTTTTCGTCAGAGCGATTTCCAAAGTGATTGAAACGTAACATGACTTTAGTCACTAGGCAAAGATGAACTTGGCTGAAGCGAAAGCTTTACCAACACCCATTTCGATAAATAGATAAGCGAGATATACTCATCTTGAAATGTCACATGTGCATATATTCTTAGTCTATATATAGTAAAACGACTTTTGTCTCAAGATAAGAGATAGAGTAGATAGACTTTTGAGTGATAGATAAGTTCAAGTCTCCACATACCTTTTAGTCGATGAAGATCCACTGGTTCCTTGAGTAGTCCTTCGTCTTGTATGATGATCGCCATGGAGTTCTTGAGCTCAACTAAACTTTCTATCCTAGTCCGAGACCTTAGCTATAGTAGACTAGAAATCAAGACTTTATAGTTTTGATCACTAAGATTTACAAACATGCTTGAGATAGCAACGCATGCGAGTTTGACCGAGCAGTGCTCTAACAATGAGAAATAACTTGGATAGTACCAAAGACCAATATCCAAGTGTCAATCAATTTCAATCAACAACCAAAGGTTGGATTTACTAATTGATTGAACCATGCAGAACCTGTGATATTTCAATTATATAAAAAAATATAAAGCGAAAAAGAAATAATACATACATCAGAAATTTTGTTAACGAGGAAAATGAAAATATAGAAAAACCCCGAGACCTAGTCCAGATTGAACACCACACTGTATAAATATGCTAGAAATACTATCCTAATACAAGATTAACTTCGGACTGGAATGTAGTTGAGCCCTAACTAATATCACATTGATCAAGGTACAGTCGCATTCCTTATGCCTCTGAATCCCAGTAGAACTCTATGCACTTGATTTCCTTAGTTGATCACACCCACAACTAAGAGTTACTATGACCCAAAGTCGAAGACTTATAAACCAATCTGTCTCTCACAGAAAAGTGTATTAAGATAGATAAATCTATCTCCCACATAAATGCCTATGAAGTTTTGTTTCATCTTATGATAAATCAAGGTGCATAGGAACCAATTAATGATCCTGTCTTATATTCCCGAAAAAACATCCTAGAAATATCAGTCACCTCACAATAACTTAACTATATGGTAGTAGAACAAGTTATTGTGGAATCACAAAGAATGAGACGAAGAGCTTTGTGATTACTTTTGATATCTTACCTATCGGAGATAACTCTCAGGTTAATTTTAGAGAAGATAGTACTCAATACAATAGAACAAGTAAGATCAGAATACGCAACTACAGAGAAAACAATTAATTTTGGTAGGATTTTTTAAAGGATCATCAGGTGTTCCGTTTGAAACTCATATGTGAAAAGTCACAATATGTTGAATCAATTTGTGTTTAGCATAACATATGTGTTACAGGTTTTCAACTTTTGCTATTGGCACGCATTAGTTAAAAATCGATTCAACCTTTCTCTGGTAAAGGTTATTTTTGTTGTTGTTCTTTTGTTCTTGCGAGGATGACAACACACTGGGGGAGAGTTCTTATTTGAACTTGCGCTTAATGATATATCTTTTCGGGGAGAAGGGGCTGCGAAATCTGAGGTAACGAATTTGTTAGTTAATCGTTTTCCTGTTTAAGAGAAGCCTGTTTATATTGCATATATTTTGCTTTTGATTCAAAAATATTCGGTACAATTGATATGTTCCATTATTGTGTATGGATGTGTGTGTGGGTATGATTCAATTGCTTTCTGTTAAGAAAAACTATGTCAATTTATTTGACTTATTATTTGGTATCTTCTTTATTATTGGGTATCAAGTGTTTTTGCTTCACGAAATTCAGTGCAATTGCGGTGATATAAAGTCTATGTCTGTTTCAATTGCTTCATGTTAAGAAAACAATTGTGCAAGTCAATTTATTTTGGTTTGCATGTATTGTTTATGGATTAACAAAATAAGTGATCATTTGTTTAGTCCAAATCGATTCCGGATAAGAGAAACTAAGTAAATTCTGATCTTAGTTAGACTTATCAAATTGAAGGTTTTGGCGATTCAAGTATAACCGAATGCCTTGACAAGAAAAACTAGTTAACTAACCTAGTGTTTATCTTGTCTAAAGAGAAATGTCTAAGTTATTGTCTGAATAATTATAGTCTAATGAGAGAACTAAAGTTAATTCTGATATTTATTTTGGTCTTATCGAAATAAGTGATTGTATGTTTGCAATCGGTTTAACAAGGGAATTAAGTTTCTTAGTCGATTTGTTAAACTATTAGGGAAAATTGCTTCTGGAAATTGTTTTCTTGATACCATCAGTTTGGATTGGAGTTATTCTTCTTCTTCTTTGATGATTGATGTGGTGGATTGGGAGTTGTAATAATGGAGGAGGCGTTTACTCACTCCCAGTTTTAGACTTTCCTTTCAACTGATCTACGTTCATGGATTATTCTATGTATCTTATCACTCAACATATTTCTTCTTTTCTTAATTTACTTACTCCCAGTTTCTTTCATTTTCCTCCACTAGTAGTAAACACCTCCTCCATTATTACAACCCCCCAAGCCACCACAACCACCACAACAATCATCAAAGAAGAAGAAGAAATCCCAACCCCAATCCTAACTCCAACCCAAACTGATGGTAAATGCAGTGATGAGAGTATATGTATATGAGTTACCAAAAATGTTCAACAAAGAATTATCAAAGAAATATGATGAGTTGAATCCATGGAATTCTCGACTAGGAGGGTAGATTGGGAAGAAATGGATTTTGTAACTCGGCGGGTCAGAGTGAGTCGCAAATCGCACATGGTTGATAGCTTTTTGACGAGTCCAACTGTATCCGCACCTTTAACTGAAATAACTAATTTCTCGGACCTTGGATCTTTCTCTCTCCCTCTTTTTCTTTTCTCTCCATCTTTTCTTCTCTCTACATAAGCAAAAAGTATATAACGCTGAATGGTTCAGCATTAGTATCACTTTTTGACCGTTGAATGATTCAGCGTTTCAATCTCACTGCTAGTTGGACTGCGAGCACTTGCTAGGAGAGAGAAGTAGACAGAAGCAGTGTTAACTTTTTTTCCCACACTTTTTTCTTGATTTGCAACACTTTTTGGCCAATCTAGCAATTCAATATAGCCCATAAAACTTAGCCTAAATGCTACAGTTGAAAGGGAATGAAAAAACAAACGGGACTTTTGTTGCGTTAGGTGATGTAGCCACCGACACGCCAGCTTGAGTGAGCCATAGTATGGAATTGTTAAGGCCTTACTTGAAGAATGTGGTGTGTTATGTACGACCCAAACATTCAACATACATCACCTAATCCACCGTTGTAAAGTCTCAGTTTCCATTTCAAAGTCTACAGTGTAATGTAATGATAGTATAGTAATATCATAGTATGTCACAAAAACTTCGGGAGATTATAATGGGAAAGTTCCATTTTTAGCTGTGATTCTTTTTCTTTTTTGAAACAATAGGAGATTTTATTGCAAAAGACGAGTTACATATCCGTTACATGGTTTGCATCTTCCAACAGTAAAGGAATTACCATAGATGGTAACTCGTCAAACCAAACCTGATTAAGTTTGTCTACTCTAGCTAGCTTAGACAAAGCTTCAGCTACTTTATTTCTCTCTTTTGGCACATAAGAGCATTTCCAAGAGGTATTGTTTTTAAAACATAATCTAATATCTTTAACTAAATTCAAAAGTTTCCAATCTATTGAGTAATCTTCATTATTCACCGCATCACCAATAACTTTGCAGTCTAGTTCAAACAGAACTCCGTCCAACCTTAACTCTTTAACCCAGTTCACAGCTTTCCATAATCCCAGACATTCTTCTTGTTCTGCACTTTCCACAGCTTCTAAGTGGATGCTCCTTGCTGCTGTAAGGATACCTACACAAGTACGCAAAATTAGTCCAATTCTGCTCGTGTTATTCGAATTTTGGTATGAGACATCACAGTTTAAAGTAAGCATACTAACAGGGGGAGGAATCCAGTGAATGTGAGAACGATTCACCTTATGAGGCTTATTTGATATAGGAGATATCTGCTTGGAATATTCTTCGATATATAGAGAACTTCTTCTGACAATCTTATCAGGAGTAGAGTGACTATTCTTGAAGATATTATCACATCTCTCAGTCCAAATGCACCAAGCCACTATGCATCTTTTGAATAGAACTTGTTCACTGATTTTTCTGTCATGAAACTCTTCAAACCAATTACAACCCCATTCACTGAGATTGTTAAGGTTATTTGTAGTACATCCAAGGACTGTAAACCAAACAGCTCTGGATAGACTACAATTAAGGATGACATGAATTGACGTCTCCAATTACTGCTGGAAAAAAGGGAAAGATTTATCTTGACATGTTATCGACGAGCTAAGAATATCTCGTGTAGGAAGGAGATTAGATATGAACTTCCAGATGAATTGACGAACTCTTGGCAACATAGGGAGCTTCCATAGAGTTTTGTAAATTTTCTGCATTCTTGGACCTACAGATACAAAAGTTTGTTTATCCTCAAACATTCTTCTGTAACAAGACTTAACTGAGAACTCTCCATTTTTTTCCAGTAGCCAAATCAGCCTATCATCTTGATGAATATTGATATAAATTTTCAGTATTTCATATGTAGTAGCTTGATCAAAAATATTACCAAGAATCGTTAAATTCCAAGACTGAGAATCCGTTGTAAAAAGTTGATTGACATACTGGTAGAGGTGGCTCGATGTACAACCTTGTCTTTATTGAGGAGTAAAAGGCAAACTTGGAATCCAACGATGTTTCCATATAAGAATCTGCTTACCATCTCCTAGACTCCAGCAGCAATGCTCTTTAATAAAATGTAACTCAGAACTGATGCTTCTCCAAGACCAAGTGGTGTTAGTCTTCTTTTGAAGGTTGAAAATATCTCCGTCTGGATAGTATTTCGCTTGAAGAGATTTAGCCATAATAGAATCCGAATCCGAGCAAAGTTTCCAAGCCGATTTTGCAAGAAAAGCCATGTTAAAGATATACATATCTCGAAGTCCAAGACCACCTTCTTCTTTTGGTTTTTGGACCCTTTGCCAAGTAATGACATGTTTGCCTTTGTTGGTTTTCTTATTGCGCCAGAAATCTTGTTGAGAAGAGTTCATTTTCTTGATGGTACTATCTGGAAGTTTAAAGCTTGTCATATGATGGATAGGTATTGCATTAGTGACATGTTTGATCATGATTGTTCTAGCCGCTTCAGACATATTCCCTCCATTCCATCTTGAGAGTCTGTGGTCAATTTTGTCAACAAGAGTTGAGAAAGGAATTTTCCTGCTTCTGCCAATAAAGAAAGGAAGTCCCAAGTATTATTTTTCTTTAATATTTAGTTGCCTCACCCTGAGTATACCACTCAAATCTTGACAGCTAGAAGGATTCATGTTAGAACTGAAGTAAACAGCTGACTTATTGAAATGTATAAGTTGACAAGAACAAGAACTAAATTCACTAATTACCTGCAGTAACTTGTTTACTTGAGTGAGATTAGCTTTACAAAAGAGTAAGCAATCATCTGCAAAGAGTAGATGGTTTATTTTTGGTGCAGACCTTGAGATTTTCATACCAGTAAGTTGTTTTGTTGATTCACAGTGAGCTAGATATCTTGAGAATGATTCCATGGCAAGAATGAATAGATAAGGTGAAAGTGGATCACCTTGACGAATACCTCTGGTTGGAGTGAAAGCTTTAGTATGAGAGCCATTAAACTGAATTTCAATCTGTGTGGTGCTGATACACTAAGAAACCAACTGACAAAACTTTTGACCAAAACCAAACTTGTCTAGAACCTCCAGTAAAAAAACTCCATTCAAGCCTATCAAAGGCTTTAGACATGTCCATATTTAAGGCTAGATGTCCTCCTATACCTTCTTTTCTTTTCATATCTTGCACAATTTCCTGAACAAGACATATGTTCTCAGATATTAACCTACCCGGCACATATGTTGCTTGAAAATGTGAAATGATGCTAGAAATGTGTTTCTTCATTCTTAGAGCCTGAATCTTGGAGATTATCTTATAAACAGTATTGCACAAAGCAATTGGTCTATAATCTTCTGGTTTGTGAGGAGTCTGAGTTTTTGGAATTAAAGAAACTCTTGTATAGTTTAGCTGCTTAAGTAAGTAGCCAGAGTGGAAGAAAGACTTCACCATTTTGCATACATATTCTTTAACAATGGGCCATTGAGACTGATAAAAACCTGGTGGAAAACCATCAAGCCTGGAGATGTTCAGGGATCCATGGACATTAAAGATTGATGAATCTCTTGATATGAGAGGATTTCTTCAAGTTCAATATTATCTTCAGTAGTGATACAACTTGGAATGTGTTGCAGGCAATAGTAGCTATTAGTAGGAGAAGATGTAGTCATAATCTTCTGGAAATGCATCTTCAGAAGATTCTCTAAAGTTTCTCTTGTAGAACACCAAGAGCCATCTGGAGAAAGGAGAGAGTCTATGCGATTTCTGGATCTTGTTTTATTTGCTCGAATATTAAAATACTTGGTGTTTTTGTCCATGTCATTGAAGAAGTGGTCTCTTGATTTCTTCCAGTAAGAACTTGCCATAACTTCATTTAATGCACTGATTTCCTTCTCAAGAATAATGACAACATTAGTGTTACTACCATTTATATCTGTGGACTGGAGATGTAACATAACCTCTTGCAGCTGCATGATTCTATTCTGAATATTTCCAAAAGTGGACTTACTCCATTTTGAGATAATATGTCTAGTATGAGACAATTTATTTGCAAGAATAAAAGCATTAGAACCAGAAAAAGAGACAGACCAAGCATTTTTTATTTCCTTTTTACAATTTTCATTATGTAACCAGTGCTCAAAAAATTTCCAAGTTCTCCTAGATGTTCTATTAACTTTATATAGATCTAACAAAATAGGAGTGTGATCATACCCATTTTGGGGTAAATGAGTCAAAATAGAGTCAGGGAAGATTAAAGACCATTCACTATTAATCATGGCTCTATCAAGTCTGGACTTAATTTTACCTGTACCATGTTTGTTACTGGTCCAAGTAAAAGGATTACCACTAAATCCTAAGTCAGATAAATCAGACTCTCTAATTAAAGTAAGAATTTCAGGGGAAGTACTTTGACTAGAGGTGTTTCTTTCATCAGGGGAAATGGTTATATTGAGATCACCTATAACAACCCAAGTAATAGAAACGGATGCACTTAAATCTTTGATATACTCCCATTGGCTAGTTTGTTCTTCTCTATAAGGAGTTCTATAAACACAGGATAAAAACTATTGACCTTTGCTAGCATCATTAGTCACTAAAGCATGTATCATTTTATCAGAATTATTAACAATCTCTAACTCAAAACCATCTTTCGATAAAAGAATTAAACCACCAGCAGTACCTATAGAGGGAACATATTTACTGTTCGGCATAGAAAAAAAACTAGTTAGCTTAAGAATTCTACTATCATTTATCTTGGTTTCAGATATAAAAATGGTGTTAGGAGTGTAGAAAGCATTTACATGGTGCAGATGATCTCTAGTATCTTTGCCTAAGAAACCTTGGCAATTCCAGCTTAGGATTTTCATAATAGAATAATCAAAAACGAAACTTAAATCATATTTTAAGGCCAAATGCAGATAAGGATGATGGATTAAAAACAAAGTATAAAGCAAAGTATGAGGTTTAGAAAGGGTTACCAAGACAGTAGTGGCCTCATCCCTTCCATGAAAGTTCTCTCTTGCAATTTGTTCTTCCTCCTCAGCCAAATCATGTTCCATATCAGCATCACCTTGGTTTGCATTTCTAGTATTATGGTTCATGCTAGAAGTTTGAGTAACCATGATATCTTCTTCACTTCTCCTTGATCTCTTAGTTTTTCATATCTCATCTTGACTTTTTGTTCCATGATTCGCCTCTGAATATCTTTACAAATTTGTTTTAACATAAGATCAATATCATTTGATATTTCCACACCATACTGAGCCGCCAATTCGTGGACATAAGCTATATGCTCATCATTTGTATATCTCCTAATTTTCAAGTCTTCTGCCACATTTTCACACTCTTCATCATCATGGTCTATAGTAAAGCATTCCTGGCATAATTTATGAGGTTGTTTTTCCTAATGATAGAGAACCCAAGTGACTCCACCAGCTGCAGTGTTCCACAAACCTCCTCTAAAGAGAGGTTTCTTCAGATCGACTTTGACTTTAGCAGTAATCATACTACTACCCCCTGGCCTACAATTCTCAGGGTTAGTCCATATTTTTGGACCTAATTCTACAAGAGATTCATCAATAACTTGGACAGAGTGTTGTTCAAGGAGTATATTCTTAAATTGTACATTCCAATCTTGATGAGAAAATAGATGATCTTTGACAGCAATGGTTGCATCATATTTTTTCAGATTAAGCAGACATTTACTAACATTCCAAGGGATTTTCCTTAAAATGGCTTCAACTACTTCCATCGAGTTGAGTTTAAAGATAAAAATATTCTTGTCTAGAGCTTTGACTTCCTTTGTTTTGTATTGTTTCCATAAAAGATTGTCCTTCTTTCGCACAACCTCAGTTTTAACTGGATCTTTGCAGAAAAGCTTTCCAATAAGAGTATTTTTCCATTTATCCGGGGCAACTGAGATTGCTCTAGAGGAACCAACTTGATGATGAATCTGTCTAGTACTAAAATCTCGAATCTTAACATTCTTCATTTTAGAGGTGATTGTGGAGGCTTGATTGTTTGAAGATGATGCCATGGATTTTGGGTTTGGAATGAGCAGAGATGGTAAAATTGAACTTATCACTGAAGATTTCAGAATATGTTTCTTATAGGTAGAAGAGAATATTTTGTAACTATAATTAGTTGTGCCAACATAAGGTTGATTAGATATATGAGGAAAGAAGATAAGAACATAATTGAGAGAATTATTCCAGTGAGAAAATGTCGACATAGTCAACTGAGTAAAAACTGAAGTAGAACTGCATGGCCACCAATTACGCTTCAATCTAGGGGGAAGTTTGATTTTTTAAAATTTGAATATTGGTCATCAATGCACTGAATCGTCATCCCTGAGTTTCGACTAGGTAACTCAAAAATAACATAGCGATCAAATATATGATCAAAACCATAATATTGGAACATACTGTTGAGAACTACCAAATTGGTAGTTTGCAAAACTGCTTCAGAAGGTGCTGCTGAGACAACATGAGACTGAAATAAAACCATTGTCAGAAGAAGATAAGTTTGGACAAAAGTCCAAAACTGAATGCCTTCCATGGTAGGAGTTTGGCCCTGCACAAGAATTAATAGGACATTATCAGACTAGAGAAACATGATAAAAAGAATAAGAAAAAAATAGTAGTGAATAAAGGAAGAGATTGGTATTAGACAAGAAAATTAGAAGCTAGAGTCAAAAAATCAAGTAGAAAGCTATATAGAGTTGTAAAGATCATAATCAGCACATCAATACTTAAAAAATCATGAAAAAATATTGAGAACGGATTGAGAACAGAAGAATCTAATCAAAGAATCATAAAAAAACAGAAAAAATATCAACTGAGTTGACTCAGTTTTCGCCGATTTTCCGTAAGTATTCGTCCTTTCACAACTAATTTACCTATTCTTTTTGTTTTACTTTTATCTGTGATTCTTGTGTGAATCAAAATCCAGTTGGTTTTATACAAGGGCGGAAATACATCCAGACTTGGCCTGGCTTAACGGTTCGAAGTTTTGGCCCATTTTAGCTTAAGCCTATTAAAACCTACGGTGAAGCCGTTAGGCTTAGCCAGGGCAAGAATATCCAAGAATGTGTAAAGATTTTTTTTTTGAAGCCCCTCCTATATTCAATTTCTAGCTACATCCCTGGTTTTATAAACATGTCATATTCATTTAACTAGGATGAAATTCTTGCATATGTGCTTCTACCGGAACCAAACTGGCAATGCATAATTATTTACCTAAGATTATGTTATCAACAACCTAAAAACTTAATACCATCCCTCACTCCAGAATAAAAGTAGCACTAGTGTAGCTTACCCTCTCTCCTATTGGCTGGTTAGCGTAACCTCGCGCTCTTATTGGCTCTTTGAAAAACCATTCGTAATCGTCGGATGAAATTTCGTTAAAAATGGTGCGTTGATCCGACAATGTGTAGTTTAGAATGGGTGGATGGTTGAGACACACGCGACGGATGACCCTCATTATTTAGAAAAAATGTTATATTAATTTCGCGTATTTATTGTGAAAATCCAGAAAATAAAGAAAACTACTATATTAATTTCGGACATTTATGATTAAAATAAAAAAAAATCAATTCAACATATTTATATCTCCGAATTTATTTTCTTATCTATTAAGGCAAGAATTAAGGATTTTACCATTTGTAATATTTTATTTTGTGTGTAACTATATTTACACAAAACTTTTGGATGGAAGCCTAGCAACAAGCTGGGCTCCGACTCCTCTTTGAATAGCAACACCTAATCTATGAAAGATAAAACTACGAAAACCACTACTAGCATCATTACTGGCTAAACAGTTTTTAAGACGCTTGAAAAAACACAAAGTATCGTCTCCAAGCTCCCCTAAAGTAGAGAAGGCTAGACCATAACCCAAAGAAGTACACTTGTCCAAATATTTAGTGCGTTTTCTAGAAACTGCGTTGGAAATGGCCTTTCCTGGGACAAAAGAGCGGACACCATCACCAATGAAAGGAGAAACCCCAGTGACATCCATACAGACATCCTGACCATTTTCCTAGTTGAGAACAAGAATATCAGCTGGCCTCAAGTCTTTGTCATCATTATCTGAATGAATACCAAGAGATACCTCCTTACGCACAGTTACACCGGCCTTGTAACAAATGTCAACTACAATATCACAAACAAAGTTATGTAGAAACTTGCAACCAACATCCTTAGCACAATGAAGCGCATGGTCTCCAAATATGTCCATAGAACGGTTACAACAAGGGCATAGACCACCCTCAACAAACAAAGGGATACCAAGTTTATAACAGAGCACCGCTCGGAACTGTCTAGGTGTGAGGCACTAGTTGAGCTCGCTAATAGGTACCGCTAATAAATAATCTTGAGCATGCTTGATAAGGTTACACTGCCACAAAGTGGAATCTCTTGCAGACATATTAAATTGGTTTGGGATTCGTTTCTTGACTGCATCAAAATAAGTGACTTCCAGGGCGTGCATAGAAGGGGGGAAGTATCATCGACACAATAAGAAGAAGGTAATCCACATACCTGAATAAAGTTCTGAAGAGCCAACTGATAAGCAGAGCCTTTATTTGCTGAGAATAAATTACCAAGAATTATCTTCTGCACTGAGGCTGTCTGACTCTGGGAAGCGAGATAGCAGTGAGCATGAGTGTCCGCCATGGTATAAATTCCAAGGCCACCCTCTTTGATGGGCAAGGTAGCTAATCTCTGTTGTTAGGGACCAAAATCAGCACCACCTCCAGTGATGAGTAAACGTAAATACTTGAGTAGATGGTCATCAAAAAGATCATTGGATGGTTGCAAGGCTGCTGGATTAGTAGTACGCATTTCAAAATATAATCGGGAAACACCAGTACAATTGCGAAGTAATAGCATCTCACTATGTGGGTCTTTGAGTTTTTTGATAGCCGACATTAATTGAACAATCTTATTCACCCTGGTCAACAACATGTCACTAATAAAGTTTAAATCTAAACTCACCGGACTACCAAGAAGTTTAACACCATTAGAGGGTCTACCAATATCATGTGGAAAAACACCATCATCCATGCTTCTGGGATCAACCGAAGGCCAAAATACTTCCATTTTCTTCACATTAAGGTGTAGCCCCCTGCTTGGCCCTTCAGTTTCTATTATGCTCAAAGCCTTAGCCACCTCAAAAGTGTCACCAATAATCGTGACATTATCAAGGTACCAAGCGTGCAAATCCAGAGTGCATCGAGAAGCAATAGACTTCACTAGAGGGTGAAGTGTCAAAGTGAACAGCAAGGGACCAAGGGGGTCCCCTTGTTGAATTCCAAGTGTAGATGATAAAATATATTGATCATAATAGAGCTTAGCAGGACGCAGATAACAAAATTCTACCCAGCGAGAAATACCTGGACAACGAAGGCGAACTTCCTTGATAAACTACTCACCATGTTAAAGGCATTGGAAAAGTCAATAAGCAACATTGACATTTTATCCGAATTACCTTTCATCTCTAGTAAGCAATTCACAGCATGTAAAATCCCTTCTCCTCCAGCAGGCACTCCAACCCTAAATTGGTAGTCACCTAAATAAGAAGCCATGTCCTTACCGACGGAAAAAGCAGCTACTTTTGAGACCAATCTTCGCCAAACCGTGCCCACAACGATAGGCCTAATACCCCCCCCGGCTTAAGCAAAGGAGTTAGGGGTGCACTGGAAACAAACTCACCAAGAGATGCAGGATATCTACCAGCCAACCAAAGGTTGACAACCCCTGTGATCGAAGCGAGCAGATTATCCGCTATTGCTGCAGCTGCTCCACTCATCACGTCAACCAAATGCTGAGCCCAGAGACCATCACGCCCACACGATGTGCCTTTTGGGAAGCCTTTGATAGCTCCCAACACAACATAAGAATCCTCCGTGATAGGTTCAGCCACAAGAACATCGTCAGGAATAACAGGTGAAGGGGATGGAGGATGCTTATCTTGTAAATTGAGGTAAGTTTTCTCGCTGCGAGGAGCCAACCCTGATGAAGATATCACACGTATGGCAGCAGCAAAGTGTCCGCACTCTACTTTCCTCCGGCAAGCCATCACGTTAGCAACACCTTTCTTTTTCAACTATGTCTCTGAAGCTTCCTTCTTAGAACCAAAATGCAAAGGCTGCTATAAAATTTTAGTAGCCAAGGCATAGAAACCACATGGTTCCTTCCAAACAGATAAAGCATGGTTAATGGCAGCAACCTGCAATCTCTTTCTGTTCCCTGATTTAGCTTCGGTGGAACTTCTTGGTCTGAACAGAGAAAGGGTGCAGATTGGAAGGAAAAGCAATTGGATCCAAGCAGTAGTGTTATGGAATAAAATAATAAGATTTTTTTTTTTGAATCTTTTATAATTTCATGTATTTATTATAAAAAATCCAGAAAATAAAAAACAACTACTATATTAATTTCGTACATTTATGACTTAAATAAAAAATAATATCAATTCAACATATTTATGGAATAAAATAATAAGATTTATTTATTTTTGAATCTTTTATAAGGAAAAAAAATCTAAAAATACTAAATAAAACTACCATATTAATTTTGAAAATTTATGATTAAAAAATAAATAAATCAATTCAACATATTTATGGATTAAAATAATGAGACTTATATTTTTTGAATCTTTTATAATTTCATGTATTTATTATAAAAAATTCAAAAAATAAAAAAGAAACTACTATATTAATTTCATACATTTATGACTGAAATTAAAAAAAAACAAATCAGCATATTTATGAAATAAAATAATAAGATTTATATTTTTGAATATTTTATAAGGCAAAAAAAATCTAGAAATGACTATATTAGTTTTTAGCGTTAATAATAAACATCTAGAAAATCCAACCATGTTTATGCATTAAAAACTAACAACGCCTAAAAATTATTATGTTAATTGATATTTTAAATTAATATTTAGATCTTTGTTAGACGGCCTAAAATTATTACGTATAATTGCACCGAGTTTACATGATTATTTTAAAATCATATCCGTCAATTTTTTTTTTAAAAATTACCATATTAATTTGAGTATTTATGATAAATATCCAAAAAAAAAAAAAAAAATTTACTATGTTAATTTCGAACATTTATGATAAAAATTCAGAAAATCGGATAAAAATGCTTACGGGGTAAAAAAAAAAAATTTAGATTGTTTTTAAGGTACAAAATATACGATAATTATTAGTTTAATCTTGAAAAATCTAATATGTGATTACAAGGTACAAATCCAATAATTATAGGGTAAAACAATTAACAATATTAAAAATATATTTTTATAAAATTAATCCAGAGATTATTTTTCTACATCACTCATTATATATTTATCAGGAAAAACAAATCTGTGAACATAATAATTCTAATATAACTAACTAAAAATAACAATATTCTCTATATATATATACATAGTTTCTTAATTGTCGAGAGGCAAAGATAAAACAAAATGGAGAAGAAAAAATCTTTTTGATTTTCTTTTGGTAAATATAAGACATTAATTCCAAAAAATAAAAATTATCTCTCTCCCTATATAAAAATGCTTGAGTGCAAATCCAAGCCCCATTCTTTTTTTTGATGTTTTTGGATGTTGCTTTTTTGTTATTTTTGCCTTTTGTTAGTGGATGCTTACGATTCAACATCATCGTTTTGCAGATATAATGAAAACTTTAGTTGATTGACATTGCTCCTTTCCTATGAAGACTGCTCGGGTAATTTTCATTTTCTTGGTTGGATTTTTCATTCAAGTCAGCAATAGGTAGGATTATACTCTATGGTTGTTAATCGCTTTGAACTCTTCATTAATGATTTGCAATAATGAGGGCAAATTATTGTGATGATTTTTTGTTTGTCAATATTTATATCGATGAAATTATCGTATGATTACTGTATGGTAATATATGGCGCTATTTCGAGTTTATTTTAGTTGAATAGGATTGTAAATACATTTGGAGGTTGATTATATGTTGTTGTTTTTTGTTGCAGGTGATGGTTTCATTTGACGATCCTTATTCTGGGTTACTTTTATTAATTTGATAATTGTTCACTACATCTTTGTTTAATTATTTCTCATTAGTAACCTCTATCTTTGTTTGGCCACAAACGTTTTAGTGAGATCTATTTGTTCGATTAATACATAATATATTTGCACAGAAATTTTGGTTTCGACGTTTTAAGATAAACATATCCAGTTTTGGTCTTCTCTAATTCCTGAACATTTGAGTTCATTAATAAAGGAACACTTTTCTCTTTTCCTTACATTTTCTTAACCGGTCGTAGAACATATGCTTTAATTTTTAATCATAAATCATTTTAATAGATAATCTTTGCAGTCATTTTTTCTTTTTAAAAGAAGATGACTTACTACACAACCTATGAGATACCAAATTATTTTTATAAGGGGTATTTATAGATGCGGACCACGTTTAAAGTTGCGTTAATCTTTATTCCCACTTGCGGTCCACGAAATCATGGCTTATGATTGGTCTAAAAACTGTTTATATTTAGTGTCCGTTAATTTTTTTATAAAATGAGTTCTATCTCTGGTTCCAAGTTCAAAGAAGCGCTTACCCTCCTTTTGGGTGGTTAATGAAATTCTTAGTCCTTATTGGTTGAGATTTTATTTCGTATTCTTACACCACATTTGCAAAGTTTTTTAAAATCTCGGACCGTTGAATTTTTTAGTTCGTCACTTAGATCGTCCAAGTTCATTCTATATAATTAAAAAATATTAATTTGAGCCGATAAAATTCCATAATTAAAAAAAATCTATTTTAGCCAACAAAAATATAATAAAACTGGTGTTATATTGGATTATCAAAGTTTATCAAATTTTACCACCCAGTAATAGTAATCATACTAATAAAAATAAAGAAAGATATATTGGAGTTTTTAGATGCATCGTGACGGTACCGGACACACCAAATCAAAAATTCTCATCGGACCTGGTGCGTAGTACTGGTTGTATTTCTTTGATTACATGAACAAAGATATATCAATGTGTTTCCTTGATTACATATTCTTTGACGGGAAGCACTTTATATGTTTTGTACTATTTAGAGTTTACTATATATTTTATGTCAATTTGTGTGTTTTTTAGTGTCTCTAATGTCAAATATCAATACGACTATATAGTGGGTGTAGTTTTTTATTTAGTGACAAGAAGTTGGAGCCTGGAAGAGTAGTTGAGTTGGCCTCTTGATTTTTAAAGAAAGTATATGATTTTTGAAGAAAGATATATCAGTGCATCTCCAGTTGAGTTGGCCTTTTGATTTTTAAAGCAAGTATATGATTTCTGAAGAAAGATATATTAGTGCATCTCCTTGATAAGAAGCACTTCATATGCTTTGCACGACTTAGAGTTAGCAAACTATTTAATATTAACATTTTTTTAAGTATCTTTAATATTAAATATTGATACAACTATATAGTCATGTAATTTTTCATTTAACTATAAGGAGTTGGAGTTTGAAGGAGCAGTTCAGTTAGCTGTTTGATTCTTCACGCAAGTATGTGATTTTTAAAGAAATATATATTAGTACTTTTCATTGATTTTATATTCTCCGACGGGAAGCAGTTCATATGCTTTTCACTATGTAGAGTTGGCAATCTATTTTTTTTTATTAATATTTTCCAAATATTTCTTCTCTTAATAATGTCTCTAATACGTTGATACAACCATATATTAAGTGTGATTTTTCGTTTAATTATAGAGAGTTGGAGTCTGGAAGAGCAACTGATTTGGTCGCTTACTGGTTCTTAAAACAAGTATATGATTTCTGAAAAAAGATATATCGGTGCATTTTCTTGATTACATCATCTTCGACGGGAAGCACTTCATATTCTTTGCACTATTTATAGTTTGCAATACATTTAACATTGATATCATCTTTTTAGTATCTCAAATATATGATTTCTGAAGAAAGATAGATTGATTGATTACATGTTCTTCGAAGGGAAGCACTTCATATGCTTTCACTATGTATAATTGTCCATCTTTTTTTTTCTTATAAATATTATGTTTTTTATAGTGTCTATGATATCATATGTTGATACAACCATATAGTGAGCGTGATTTTGCGTTTCATTATAAAGAAAGAGTTGGATCTTGGATGATCAATTGATTTAGTCGTTTATTGGTTCTTAACACAAGTATATGATTTATGAAGAAAGATATATCTGTGCATTTTCTTGATTACAACATCTTCAACGAGGAGCACTTCATATTCCTTGAACTATTTAGAGTTTGCAATATATTTAATATTAATATCATTTTTTTATGATATCTAATATATGATTTCTGAATAAAAACATGTCAGTACATTTTTTTTTATTACATCATCTTCAACGGGGAGCACTTCATATGGTTTGCACTATTTTGCAACATATTTTATATTTTATATTTTTTTAGTATCTCTTATATCCAGTATTGATATAACTATATAGTGAGTGTATTTTTATTTTATTTTTACTGAGGCGAGTTGGAGTCTGAAAGATAAGTTGAGTTGGCTGTTTGATTCTTAATAGAATTATGTGATATGGTACGTAAGGCAGATGGTGGAGTGTATAGAGGGTGAAGTACAAACACGATTTAGCCGAATTGGGAGTCCTTATTAGGATTTTAAGGTAGAATATTATTACGACTTTGTTTCTTTGCTTTTAAGTTGCAAAAGTTGATTAGCCAAGAAATATGTATTCTAAAATCTAGCAAGAATAATGGTAGGTGTAGTGCTACTTTGAGTAGAAAACTTCAAATCTATCCTTACGAATAATTTTTAGAGTACTGAAATTGGAAATGCCATTAAGTTTACTGATTCCAAAGTTTGGTGTAATTTTCAATTGTATTTTCATTATGAGGATTTTTTTAATCTCAAAAAGTTCAAACAGTTTATAATTGGTGATTTTAGTTCCAACATTTAATCTACTAAATGATAATTGGTGTACTACATTTGTTAATTGGTACCCTTTCTTAAACAGGTGCGTGGTGAAAACCCGCTCACCAAATAGGATCAATTCTCATCATACCCGGTATGTAGTACGGGTAAAATACTAAAAAAATCTAATTACGCTTTAATATTTATAGTTAAACTATTTTACTTTTGTGATTACTTAAATTGATTTATTTTAGTTTATTTGAAGAATTGGTTACTGCTTTATTCGATTGCTTGAAATTAGTTTTCAAATCATGTGAGATTTTTAGAATAAAATAATATTACATATTTGATTATTAGAAATTTACAATTACATAGTTTTAATTGTTAATTGTCAATTCATTGGATAATAATTTTATATTAGCCTACTTGAACTCTTATTGGGACCGGGGCGGGTCTTCGCCCCGCCTCAGTGGATATACCAACAATATAAAAAACTCCAGCAGTCCAGGTGCGTAGCACGGGTTTCAAACTAGTTTTGTTCTTAATCTTCTACAAATAAGTTGAAGTCCCAAACTAAAATGTTTTGTTTCTTACAAACTAAATGTAGTGACCTAAATTTTATAATTTCTAAAGTTGTGCCACATCATATTTTGAAAGAGATTAGTATATGGCTTCTACTCAATCCTATAAACAGATAATGGTTTTTGCTCTACAAAATAAAAAATTAACACTAAAAAGATTAGAGATAGCAATAACTCATCAAGTAAAAATGTCCGACTGAATTGACGGATATTGATTTCCTATTTCACTTTGGATTCCAAAATTATTTCCTCCAATACTTGAAAGCTTTGATTTTTGTCGGGGCTTTTGGCATGGGAAATTCGTGGATTACTAACCTCATATCACTAGACCTACTTTAGTAGCAATTTCGTGTACGGAATCCATACGGTCAAGCACTCACGATTCGGGAAAAAATCAGAAGGTGTACTTACATGTATAATTCATATGACAAATATGAATCCAACATAAATATTCGGGATATGTTAAATGATTAGAAAACATCTTTTTAACATAATTTTGTATAAATAACACAAATAATGCTATGGTAATATGAACAAAAGAATCAATGAAGAAAGAATGATGAAAGATAACTTCTCATAAACTAGTTGTTGTTACTATTGTGAATCTCTTTTACAATACCAAGCCTTATATAAGCTTTAATAAACTAAAAATAGGAAATCAACAAAACTTTATAAGAATAAACCAAAAACAAGAAGCAAAACCTGAATTAAGAAGCATGCTAGAATATCCTCCATTAAGAAGCATGTGTTAGAATTGTGAAAATGACTAACTAATTATGTCGGTAAGAAATCATACATACCAAGGCATGTAAGAAGCACTAATTTTCGACACTCCCTCTTAGTGCATACTTACAGTAAAATATTCTAAGAACACTCCTGAATTTTTCAAGCTTAACTCTTCTAAGCTTTAGTAAAGACATTTACAACTTATTTTTCACAGGGGATGTTCTAGAGTTCAATTCCTCGATTCATCATCTTCTCACGAACAAAGTGGTACTGAATTTCAATGTGTTTGATGCGAGCACAAAATGTTGGGTTCACTGTGAGCTCATTGCACTTTAGTTGTTATATTTAATTGGTACCAGATAATCTACCTTATTGCTGATGTCACCAATCAATATTTTTATCCAAACACACTCTTGTGTAGAAAGAGCCGCAGTATGTTATTTCTTACTGCACCAAGAAACTGTTGTTGAACTCATATAAAAACAGTACCCAGTAGGTGAACTTTTATCATTCATATTACCAGCCCAATTTGCATCAACGAATCCACGTACGGTGGACCCTTACTTCCTTTGTACATAAGTTCATACTCTAAAGTATCTTTCACATAACGTAAAATTCTTTTTGTTGCATTCCAGTGAGAAACACAAGGTTTCTCCATAAATTGAGAAATCACTCCGACAATATATAAAATATCAGGTCTTGTGATAGTTAAATGGATCAAACTACCCACAAGTTGTTTGTATAAGGTTGCATCTTTAGGAACTTACCTTCGTTTTTATGTAATTTGAGACAAGTCTCCATAGGTGTGGCCATTGGTTTCATCTCATCCATGCTGAACTGCTTCATTAAATTTGTAGCACACCAATCCCTTTTGAGAGACAAAATAACCATCCGTCTTTCTATTTCAACCTCAAAAAACATCCAATTTCTCTCAAGTTTTTTATTTCAAACCAAATAGATAAATCACCTTGAAGACATGCAATATCAGCAACATCGTCTCCATTGATTATCATATCATCCACATATAATAAGATCATAGTACATATATCTAATTTTATTTTGACAAATAAGCTGGAACCTGAAATCTTAAAGCCACACAATGTAAGATATTCATCAATCTTACCGTACCAAGCTCGTAGATATTGCTTAACACCACACAACGCTTTCTTCAGTAGAGAAACATAATCTGGGTACTGTTCATAAATAAAACCATGAGGCTTCTCCATAAAAATTTATCGATCTAATTTACCATAGAGAAATGCATTTTCACATCAAACTGCCATCAATTCCAAAAATTGCGCATTGCAAATGAGATGACACTTCTTACGGTTACCATCTTTTCAACAAGACTAAACATCTCTTCATAATCCAACCCATAATTTTGTGAAAACATACGAAAAACCAGATGTCCTTTGTACTGATCGACAGTCCCATCAACTTTTATTTATTTATTGTAAACCCATTTACAAGTTACCAGGTTCATGTCTTTAATCTTAGGTATAATCTCCAATTTGTTGTATTTCTCGAGGACTGGAAGTTCTTCTTGCTTCACATCCTCTCATTATAAAAATTCTTAAGCTTCTTTGTAGCATGAAGGCTCAAGAGCAATCATATTTCTTGAAAGAAAACATAATGACACAATACAAGGTTTAGTTGTACATCATAATCTCTTAAATTATTGGGTTGCTTCCTTGCTCTTGTTGACCTCCTTGGAGACCTTTCTTGCTGATTTGAGTTTAAAGAGTTAATCCCCCTGTCATTTCTAGTGTCGTCATAAACTGGAATGTTGCCAATATCATCAGCTGGAATCACTTGGGTACTTTTTAAATTATCTTCATCCACGGCTGCAATATCATCATCATACTCCAAGATGGTAACAATATTAGAAATAATGTAATATGCGGATACCTCATCGAACACCACCTCTCGAGAGGTAACACAATTTTTGGTTTTTGTATTCATACATTTCCACCCTTTCTTACATGGATCATAACCCAGAAAAATGCACTTTCTTGTTTCCGGGTCTAATTTACATCTGTTGCTTTTTGTAACATGTATATAAGAAATAGACCCAAATATACAAAAATAACTGACATCTGTTTTTTTATTAAATAAACTTTCAAATTGAGATTTTTCAGTACCTAGCCATGGCGGTAGTCGGTTAGCCACATGACAAGAATAATACATTACTTCAGCCCAAAATTCTCTGGGAAGATTCTTATCGTGCAACCATGATAAGCTCACTGAGGTAAGATGTGTGATTTTCCGTTATGCTACTCCATTCTGTTGCGGGGTGCTTGGGCATGTCATTTGTAAAAAAAATTACCATGATGCTACAATAATTGAGAAATTCTCCATATATACACCTTCATTGTCTGTTCACAAGCATTTTATCGTCGATACAAACTCCTTCTATACTATGTTTTTGAACTCCAAAAACTTTGAGAAAGCTTCACTTTTGGTTTCCATAAAATACACCCATATATATCTTGAGTAATTATCAACGATAATTAACATATAATGAAAACCGTTGTAGGTTGGTGTTCTGGTTGAACCCATTACATCTAAATGTACTAACTCAAACATCTTGGATGAACGGTTAACTGAACTTTTAAATGGGAGACGATGAGATTTACCGAATTTGCATCCTTCGAAAAATCACATCATGTTGTGTTATGTCCAAATCAGGAATACCTTCAAGTAATTTTTTTGAAGAGACTTTTTGTAGAGATGGTAGCCTATATGGCCTAATCTTGCATGCCAAATAGATGCACGATCATTCCAGCTAGTATTCGCCACAAAAGCTTCACTTGCAGTCATAACAAATAACAATTCTTTTTATATTTCAGTAAAAAGACTACCAACATTCAAAGATTGTATATTCTCAATGTAAAATCTGGACCAAAAATATCGTATCTTCTTGACTTGTCAGAGTTTATATCGTCAACTTTAAGATTCAACTTCCCTTCATTCATCATTAGATGCACTGAGTTATCAGCGTAGCAATATCTTTTCCTTGATCATGTCAACGAACTGATGAAAGCAAGGAATCGTTTCCAGTTTCATGACGAGAGAACCCAGACTCGACAACCATTCCTTTGCATAGTCAATACAAACATTAACATAACACAACTTATTAGTTTGTTTCATATCAACAACTTCAATTAAAAAACATTGCTCCCACTTTGGGTTATCTTGTTGCTTCTCTTGAAGTGCATTTACATTGTTATCCCCAAGTTTTACATAACATCTCGGTTTGGTGTGATCTCGTTTTCCACACCTAATGCATTCAAGCCATTCTTCATGTTTTGTACGACAATACTGTGCTATGTGATTAGGATTTCCACATTTGAAACATTGAAGGTTTTAATTGTGCTCTCTGAAATCCATCTCACCGTTATTGTGCATTGTCTTTTCTTTGGTAAAAAATATATCTTAAGAGTTATGCTTGCTTGTCATTTGCATCATTAATGCTTCCTGGTTAGAAAGAAAATTTTCTGACTCACCAATGGGAGGTTGAGTTGTCCACCCCTATACAGAAGAAATAAAGGGCATGGACTCCTTTCTCAAACAACAAATGATATGATGCGAGCATGTGATCTTTACTGATTAGCTCATTTTTATCTAATTTTGAAATTTCATAACAAAGATTTTTGACTTTCAGAAATAAATCCACTTCTAGAAATAAATCCGAGATAGACATAATTCCTTGACTTAATGTTGCAAGTCCATTCTCAAGAAATTGCAGCTACAATATCCTTTTTCATATTTAACCTTTCAAGGTCATCCCAAAAAAAAATTCGACGATGTCTCGTTACGAAAATAATCAATATAGTCCTACTGATCGATGTATCTCAAAGCATGCAAAGCTTTTCCACGCTTTATCTTCCACTTTCTTGGTGCTTCAATATTCTCTTGAGTTTATGCAGGAATAACTTCACCACTACTGACAAGATCCCACAAATCTTGACATTGTAGATAAGCTTCCATTTACAAACTCTAATACTTGTAGTTATTATCTACAAACTTCTCCACACATGCTCGAAAAGATTTACCACTATTCATTTTGACAAACAAGAACAAAAAAAAAACAAAAAAAACAAGACTTCTCTTTCAGGATTTCAATCAAACAGGTTTGAGTCAACCTTGCTCTGATACCACAACACAAGCAAGAATACTGAAAGAAAACATCTATGATACTACAAAAGCAAGAATCATGGAAGAAAGAATACTGAAAGGCAACTTCACACAAACTAGTTTTTTTTTTTTTGTGTGTGTGTGTGTGAATCTCTTCTATAATACCTTATATAGGTTTCAATAAACTACAAAAGGAAATCAAAAAAACTAAGAAATAAACCAAAAACAGGAAGCAAATCCTAAATTAAGAAGCAGGTTAGAATTAGGAAAACAACTAACTCATATCTGTATAAAATCGTACATACCAAGAAACACAAAAAGCACTAATTTTCGACATAAAAGTAATACAATTCGTAACATAAATAAAAAAATATCTATAACATAAGTAATATAAAAACAAATAGTTCATGAGTTCAAATTATTCGAAAATTCCATAATAAGAATTAGAGCTAACATTGATACTTATCATAACAAATATGGCTGATACTCTATCCATTCCGGTAATTATCTGGATAGATATACAGTAAATTTTCTAAAGATATACACCCATATCCATTATGATAAAGTTGTCGGGTAATATCTAGTAACTATCCAAAATGTTACATCCAAAACACACACAAAAGGAAACATTCTAAACTAGAATTACGGTGGGGACCGACCAAATAAAAAAGAAAATTTGTGCTCAAAGTGAAAGTATCACTTTTCTTGAAACAGAGGGAGTACATCGTTTTATTAGTTACAATAGAAAATTAGTTGACACACAAACCAAAATATGTTATTGCATCCTTTGTGGTGGTTTGCATAATGACTATGAAATCAATTTTTGAAAATTGTGCCTAAAAATGATAAATACCTCCAAATTTTTCGTAAAAACTCTAAATTTGATATTTTTGTATGTACTCATCGCTTAGATTCTTTTAAAACCTTTCCAACGATATAAAATTTGTAAAATTCCAAGGCACGAATTTTTAGATATGTTATATTAAAGTTTGGTTGTCAATTATACCCTTAAAAAATAGGATTTTAAGGAATTGTAATACATTTTGACTCTTATATCTAATTTTCCTTACTTTTTGGTTTATTTACGAAAATTTGTAATACCTATGTGCCCTTCCTCTTTGGTTTATTTACGAAAATATCTAACGGAAAAAAAGAAAAATTTGATTTAGAGGGGCAGTGTCGTCCTTTCATCATTTAACCAAATCCAATCTTTTGTGTCAAATTGGGAAAAAATGTCACGCTTCACATTAACACAAAGTCACCATATATAGAGTCCTCCCTCGTTTCGCTCGGTCTGCCTAATTATAATTCCAACACTGAAATTAACCTTAGTTAAATTGTTAATTACTAGAAATAACCCGTGCCGTAACGGCACGACATGAGGTTAACATAGTATTCTAATAAATATCTAGATATAACTCGTTCCGTAACAACACTGCTTTAGTATGATATCTGACTGGTGTAATTCTTTTTTTCTGGACTTTAAATTAAATCATGTTCCTTTGCAAGATAGTTTTCTATTTTGTTTTAAACGGAAATAATGTCTATAAGTACATTGTAAAATTATTCATATACAATATCCAAAAACGAACACAAAATCATTTAAGTAATAGTGTGTATGCATATCTCACTTATGAGTTATGAATAAAAATAAACAAATAAATCTCATTTCCCATTAGATTCATCATGCACCACTAAATCCAATTAATGCATGTATGATATATTATGATATCATTTAATGTTTCTTTGAATATCTTGAGTTAAGAGGTGATGCAATAATTAAAGATTAATAAATTTTGATTCATAATAGGAGGGGTTACGGAAACGACGACCGGAAGATGTCTTTCGCTGGGATGAGACTGGGATGGTCGGATGCAACGTTTGTCTCTCAAAATTTTATCTGACGTCCAAGCTCAAAAACCTATTTTGTTTTGTATTATAGAATCTACGTTGTGAAAGGCGAGCTATACGCTCACTTAGATGGCCTAGGCGCACAAGATAATAAAATTCCCTAAGTTCTTGAATGTAACCACATTTTCCTTTTTTTTCTCGGTACCTTAGTCTAGATAATAAAATACCCTAAGATATTCTTTTGAATGATCAAAAAAAAAGTTTATACTGAACATCTAGGAATTATCTGGCGTAGTCTAGATAATAAAATTCCCTAAGTTCTTGAATGTAACCACATTTTCCTTTTTTTTCTCGGTACCTTAGGTGCGCCTAGCGCTTAAAACAACGTATGTATCCTTGTTCTCGGATATCGAATGATACCCCTAAGGATATTGGCCTTTTGAAATCCATTTACGCCAGATAATTCCTAGATGTTCAGTATAAACTTTTTTTTTTGATCATCAAGCTATAATATTTCATTCCATAAAAGAAACGTTTATACGATGGTTTTCAAGAAAAACAAGTACATCAAAAACAAAGAAACAAATACAAGTAAGATGCAACGAGAAAATAAATCGCGAAGAGGAGAGCGATCTACAACAACGACAACACCCAATTCTTGTAATAGAGATTGGAGAAAGAATGGTATTTGAAATTATAATTCGACCATTTTGATATGTTTTCTTCTTTGAAAAGAGATGCTCATATGAGAGAGGAGTAATTTGCTCAAATATTCTTCATCAATAGCGAGTAACCCGGAAAACCAGGATCTATTTTTCTGATGAAGAACTTGATCTTGACCACGTTGAATCGCCGATGTACTTGTATCCAAGATAACGATTCACGAACAAATCTAAGGAAAGAAACACTATGAAAGTGCAGATAGAATCACCCTAATAGCGAAAATAAAATCGCTCTAAAAGCGAAGAAAAAATCGCTCTAGTAATGAAGAAATTTATTAATCAACTTCTAAATCACGACTAACTACTAAAACAAAAAATGGGATCGGATCTGAGCAAAGAAGGAAAATATGAAGATGTGTTTTCTAAGGTTTAGATGTTCAGTATAAACTCGTACAAGCATGGGATATTCGGTATTAAGTGTCGGGCTTCAAAACATACACGAATAAGTTGGTCTCATGACTTGGCGAATTGCTAACGCAGAGACTTACCATGTAAATTTGTAGAAATTGACGTTTAGTCCAAAGTTACTTGGCTTAGGACGCTTTAGTCCATCCATCTGAAGCCCAGTACAGTTTAATCCAAAAAAAAACCCGCCTGGAGCAGT
>JAJJWX010000215.1:118585-143237 GCA_023529315.1 Papaver bracteatum
ATTGTCCATACCTTCCAGTCCACTATCCCTGAGTATGTGATCTTGCAATCCCCAAGATTGCACACGTGATGCAATAAAAGTGTATTTTGATGCTTCCTTAGATGTGTATAACCCAAGGCCTCCATATATGATAGGCAGTGTAACTAGTCTCCATTGCAGCTCCCCAAAAAATGGGCCTCCACACACAACGATTCCCTTTATCGCCTCCCTCAGGCCTCTATCAAAGATATCTAATGCCTCTGTAGTGTATCCCGGGAAACAAATACGAAGGCCAAAGAGCAACTTAGAGATGCCCATGCACGCAGAAGTAATAACTCACTATGAGGATCACGTAGTCTGGACAAAATCTGCATCAACTCCACTGCCTTCTCTGCTCTCCTAATAGCAAGCCTTTTCACAAACTCATCATTAAGGCTGACTGCTGTGGGTGGGGGAAAACGATTTTCTAGTTTTTACGGAATTGAAGAGTCGACCGTGTGGAGACTCCTTGAATCGAGCGAAATGTTGAACCTCACACAGATGCACTGCAAGAAGGGAGTGCTTTGAATTCGAGAGATCAATCTGTAGTACTCCGGCCTAAACCAAGATAATGGTCGTTCCAGAGTAAATTCGGTCACAAGAGAAGATGGGTTGATCTGTAGGAGGGAAGCTGAGAAATGCGTGAGATCAATGGTGATCTGAGATTATAGGTGTGTTGTGATTTCAGCGTGAAAATGCTCTGAATGATTGAATTTTGCCACGATTGAGAGTGATTTACGTGAGTTCGTGTAGACGAAAGATTGTCTGTATGAACTTTGATGAGAAATTGCTCGTTTAGGCGAAAGTTGTTTGAATCTTGAATTGTTCGAATCCTTTCAATGTTGTTGAATGCCTTTCAATCAGAATTCAGAGACGTTTTATAGTCTTAGGAATTGAAAACACCATTGATCCCATGAAGCGTGATGATTCTTTGGAATCAGAGAGTGGGAAAGTGGGAAATCGTGTTAAACCAATTACTCATCGCGCGGAGACTTGGTTAATTCTCCACCCACTACTTTGCTGATTCTTCCAACTGATTGCACGATTTTCTCACATTCTCATCGTGGGTGAACACACGTGTTGTAGATCGTCAGACCAAAACCCTAGTTAATATCCCCCCATTTTGACACGATTGAAATCTCGTGATAGTGGAGTCAGTTGATGACTTTGTGGGACGATGAGTCCATGTAGTGCTGAGTTGAACATGTTTTAGCAAATGTTCCAAAACTCATGAATTAAATGTATGTCTGATGAGACGAGGTACCATAACCTAAAACAAGCAAACTGTGTTGCTGAATTGTCGAATATTGATAGTTGAACCAATATTCTTTGATTCGAGCAAATATTGCTAGTCTGAACGAATATTGCTAATTTAAGTGAATATTGCCGGTTCGAGCAAATATTGCCAGTTTGATGAATTTATTGGTAGCAGGACCGAAAAAAATAATAATTTAATTTACTGACTGCTGGGTCGAGCAAAATAAATAAAAATGTTAATCATGAAATCAAAATAAAATTATCAGAGTGTTTGAATCTGCCGAATCACGTTTCGTTGTAACTCTGGATTCAAAACCCTAATTTCACCGAAATGATGATTTATTGAAAATCAACATGGGACCGGCTACATGGGATGACAGGTTCACCATGTAATTCCCAGATGCTCGAATGAGCAGAAATACCAATGTCTCTTGAGGACCAGTTGGTGATATAATGATTAAATCTTTGGTTTAATCATTTATCAGAAATAATGCTCATGTGAGCAACGAATAATAAAATCTGGTATTATGAAAACGTGATGGGCCGACCAAGAGGTCATGAGACTGGCTCCTGGTGCGTGTGGGACCAGTGGATGGTCGTCTGAGCAAACTTCCAATAGTTTGGAAAGAGTTTGAACCTAATATGAGCAGTTGAGCAAATTAGGTTAAAATCAGTAAAACATGCGGGATCAGATGTTTGCAAGCCTCAGGTTCACCCTTGGACGGTCAAGGGGATGTGCCCGTGTCACCACAATGTTCGTGTTTCAGTCCTAAGAATTTTGATATTTTCTGGTGCACGTTTGAGCAACATTTGGAGAAAATATGCAAAATCCATGGTTTTGCTGAAACTGGGAACAACACATGAGATGAGGGAAAATAAATAAATAAAGGAATTAAAAGTTGTGGGACCGGCCACATCTAGGGCATGACTGGACGGCTGACACGCGGTCCCACATGCTTTTCCCAGTTTCATGTGATTTTATGTATTTTTCTATGATTTTAAGGGAATTTTACATGAAATCAGAGGGATTTATTGAAAACCAAAATATTTTGTTGAAATCAGGGAGTTTTCATGAAATCATGAAATAAAATACCAAATAATAAATAAAACATGTGGGACCGGCTAGGTTGAAACACTAGCTAACGTCCTTTAGTAGAATTGACGTAGAATTCTAATACGGACTTGGATTTTGATGGTCCGCCCCTCCATTCCATACGGAAAAGAATTTCCTATCTCCCTACGCGGGAATATTTAGGTTTTAAGCTCGTTCGGGAGGTGAAAACAGTCGGAGAGTAAAATTCACGAAGATTTCAAGGGATCAGTCCCATGGTATTTTTTCCTAATTTTATCATGTTTGGTAAAATCATGTGATAAAAATACATGAAATTAGGTAATTTTAGGAAAATTCATGAAATCAAGGAATCTTCATAATTTGAGAAGGAATAATAAAATAATGGGGAAGTGAGGTGTGGAATGGCCACGGCCAGGGCATGACTGGCCGGCCGGCGGTCCCATGTCACCTTTTCCTAATTTTAATATTTTTTGATAAAATCATGTGACTTAGGTAAAAAGACATGAAATTAGCTAGTTTTCATGATTTTAGTGAAAATTCATAAGAAATCAGGGAATTTTCATAATTCAAGAAAAATAATAAAATAATGAGGACATGAGGTGTGGGACCGGCCACAGCCAGGGCATGATCGGTCGGCCGGCGGTCCCATGTCACCTTTCCCTAATTTTATTATTTTTGATAAAACCATGTGGTTTGGATAATTTCTTTGAAATAAAGAAAATTGCTCGAATGAGAGGATTTTCACGAGATCAGGAAAATAGCAAAAATATGATAAAATACAAAATTGGGCACGGGACTGGTCACGGCATGACTGGCCGGCTGGTGAACCCAGTCCCCTGGTGATTTTGCTGATATTTTATTATTATTATTTTATTTCCTATTTTGCATAGGTTTCTCGTTCGTTCATGCTGGTCTGTGTATTATTTACTAATTACACTTGCACCATTTTTGTCAGGGCTTATTCGATACTCAGATGCATGTTTCGTCGGATATTTATAACTAACCCGTGGCATTCTGCTGGGAAGAACCACGAATTGAAGTGACGAAATATAACAGAGAATCGTAGAATATTGCTGGATATTCAGACGATGGTTCGTAGAATATTACTGTATATTCAGACGATCTCAGATGATTAATTGATGACTCTAGAAGGGCTCCCTGTCTAAGAGCATTAATCATCTGAGGGTTTGAGCAATATGAGCTTGCTGGAGTGTCATATTCCTTTTTGCATAGTCGGGGAAAACCGGTCGCATCCCGAAGACGTTGTCGCCCAATCTTTCGATTCTATACAATATGATATGTGACGTGGTCTCAGCTGGGAGACTGCACATCTGCATCTTCTTTAAAAGACTTTCTCCATCAAAGGGTTATGAGATGTGCCGTGGTCTCAGCTGGGAGACTGCACATCTACATCTTCTCCGGGAGACTTTCTCCATCAGAGGGTTATGAGATGTGTCGTGGTCTCAGCTGGGAAACTGCACATCTGAATCTTCTCTGAGAGACTTTCTCCATCAGAGGTGGCATGAGATTTCATGCATAGAGACATGAGTATCGATACTCATCTGTTTTCCGGATCCGGAGTAATTGCTGAAATTGCTCAGTATTCATGTGATGTGCCATGGCCTCAGCTAAGAGACTACACATCTTCATGTACTCTGAGAGACAACCTTCTCAGTCAGAGATTTATGGCATGAGCTTTCATGCTTTAATCGAGAGATATGAGTCTCGATATTCATCTAATTGCCGAATATGGAGTATAGTTTTACAACTCTACCCTTTGTCGAAAATCCACCATCTACATTAAGTCCCCTGCTTAGTGACGAACATGACCTCAGTCAGCATTGAATGGTGATTTTCCTAGTGTAAATTGAACTTAGTTATAAGATGTGATGTTACCGAATTTCGACTGAGTGAGAAAACCGCGGTTTGAGCGAAGCCCAGTGGCATAATAAAGCGTCACCCAGTGAACATGAATTCGTGTAGAACCGCTGATTCGATGGAGGAACCATGGTCGGTTTAGGATTTACGGGCTGGGCCCAAAAAAGAAATCCGTAAGGAATTAGGTTTTGGAAATAAAATTAGGTATAAAAGGGAATTAATCCTTTTTATTTCTTCACGCATGTCCACCACCATCTTCCTCTTCCTCACCTCACATCCGAGCTTCAGCAGGAGAGAGCAGGTGAAATTCGCCGGAATTCCACCGTCGGCGCCGTCCGTTCGATCGTCCGGCCGGCCACGTCCAGGTATTTTTTATTATTATTATTTTATTTTTTTAAATACTTGCTGATTTCATGAGTTGCTCATGATTTTATCATGTAAAAAATTTATACATGGGTATATGTTAACGTGAGCTTTGTAGAAAAACCCTTATTTTATTAAACGTATGTTCGTTCGATCATTAGTTTTGAAACTTAATAATAAATCTCTGATTTATGAGAGATTTTTATTTGAAAATAGACTTGTGTCCAGTGGTGAAATTTTGTTTATGAGCTTTCATGAGAAACAAAACTTTATGTTAGGAGTTATGAGCTTTCACAAAACCGAAGTAGACCTCGCTTTAGAAAATAGAGTTCGTTCGAGGAAAAGTAGATTTTTTTATGCACATAAACTTATGTCCAGTGATAAAACTTTATGTATGAGCTTTCATGAGAATTAGCATTTTATCACAAGAGGTGTGAGTTTTCACAAAACTAGCATAAACCTTCGTTTTTAAGAGAAAAATGCTAATACGAAGGAAATAGATTTTTATAAATATGTAGCCGTGACATATGTATATAACTTGTGTTCAGTGATAAAACCTTATGTATGAGGTTTCATGAGAATTAGTATTTTATCACAAGAGGTGTGAGCTTTTACAAGACTAGCATAAACCTTCGTTTTCAAAAAACGAAGGAAAATAGATTTTTTTTTTACATATGTGCAATCATGACATATAATGTGGGATATGATAATATGTGTTATTCATATGGATTTATTCTTATTAAATAAATTCTTGAAAATTTACGTGAATAAGTTACATTAATTATTGTCTTTGGTAAAATCAAGACGCGGGTTTTGAGTAACCTCCGAAATTAGAAAATTTATTTATGATGAAATAATGTCTTGTTATAAACTTCAAAGTTCAGTTGTGTGCACGTTCATATTATGAAAATTATGTCTATGATTTTATGAGAAAATCATTTTTTATGAACTAATGAAGTTTCGTTCGTTACTGCAGGTTTCAAGAAATGAACTAATTTCGTGTGGTAATTCTCACAGGCGCAATCACTGTTGTTTAGTGAAATTGAAAGAGATAAGAGTTAAGAATTACCATTTTGAATGCTGGAATTCCCGTTTGCATGAACCCATCATCTCGCCAAATTTGCATTCAGACGACTAAAAATAATCATTGTTGTGGATTTCACAGCTGCTTTGCAAGGATGTCTGATTCCCAAGCTCATGATGCTTCCAGAGATAAAATGTGTGTAGATGATGACGCCTCCATAGAAGGAACCCAGAATGATGAGATGAGCGACCCTGAGGCTGTTGATAAGGAGGCAAATATATCTTCTCTTCAAGGCCATGAAAGTGTTGTTGATGGAGTCGTGGAAACCCAGATTGTTGCTGCTTCAGTAATAGAAGAATCCGGCTACATGGGACCGGCTACATGGGATGACGGGTTCACCATGTAATTCCTAGATGCTCGAATGAGCAGAAATACCAAAGTCTCTTGAGGACCAGTTGGTGATATAATGATTAAATGCTGGTTTAATCATTTACCGAAATAATGCTAGTGTGAGCAACAAATAATAAAACATGGTATTATGAAAACGTGATGGGACGACCAAGAGGTCATGAGACTGGCTCCTGGTGCATGTGGGACCAGTGGATGGTCATCTGAGCAAACTTCCAATAGTTTGGAAAGAGTTTGAACCTAATATGAGCAGTTGATATTTTCTGGTGCATGTTTGAGCAACATTTGGAGAAAATATGCAAAATACATGGTTTTGCAGAAACTGGGAACAACACATGAGATGAGGGAAAATAAATAAAACAAGGAATTACAAGTTGTGGGACCGGCCACGGCTAGGGCATGGCCGGCCGGCTGACACGCGGTCCCACATGCTTTTCCCAGTTTCATGTGATTTTATGTATTTTTCTATGATTTTAAGGGAATTTTACATGAAATCAGAGGGATTTATTGAAAACCAAAATATTTTGTTGAAATCAGGGAGTTTTCATGAAATCATGAAACAAAATACCAAATAATAAATAAAACATGTGGGACCGGCTAGGTTGAAACACTAGCTAACGTCCTTTAGTAGAATTGACGTAGAATTCTCATACGGACTCGGATTTTGATGGTCCGCCCCTCCATTCAATACGGAAAAGAATTTCCTATCTCCCTATGAGGGAATATTTAGGTTTTAAGCTCGTTCGGGAGGTGAAAACAGTCGGAGAATAAAATTCAGGAAGATTTCAAGGGATCAGTCCCATGGTATTTTTTCCTAATTTTATCATGTTTGGTAAAATCATGTGATAAAAATACATGAAATTAGGTGATTTTAGGAAAATTCATGAAATCAAGGAATCTTCATAATTTGAGAAGGAATAATAAAATAATGGGGAAGTGAGGTGTGGAACGGCCACGGCCAGGGCATGACTGGCCGGCCGGCGGTCCCATGTCACCTTTTCCTAATTTTAATATTTTTTGATAAAATCATGTGACTTAGGTAAAAAGACATGAAATTAGCTAGTTTTCATGATTTTAGTGAAAATTCATAAGAAATCAGGGAATTTTCATAATTCAAGAAAAATAATAAAATAATGAGGACATGAGGTGTGGGACCGGCCACGGCCAGGGCATGATCGGACGGCCGACGGTCCCATGTCACCTTTCCCTAATTTTATTATTTTTGATAAAACCATGTGGTTTGGATAATTTCTTTGAAATAAAGAAAATTGCTCGAATGAGAGGATTTTCACGAGATCATGAAAATAGCAAAAATATGATAAAATATAAAATTGGCCACGGGACTGGTCACGGCATGACTGGCCGGCTGGTGAACCCAGTCCCCTGGTGATTTTGCTGATATTTTATTATTATTATTTTATTTCCTATTTTGCATAGGTTTCTCGTTCGTTCATGCTGGTCTGTGCATTATTTGCTAATTACACTTGCACCATTTTTGTCAGGGCTTATTCGATACTCAGATGCCTGTTTCGTCGGATATTTATCACTAACCCGTGGAATTCTGCTGAGAAGAACCACGAATTGAAGTGACGAAATATAACAGAGAATCGTAGAATATTGCTGGATATTCAGAAGATAGAGAATCGTAGAATATTGCTGGATATTCAGACGATGGTTCGTAGAATATTGCTGGATATTTAGACGATGGTTCGTAGAATATTACTGGATATCATACGATCTCAGATAATTAATTGATGACTCTAGAAGGGCTCCCTGTCTAAGAGCATTAATCATCTGAGGGTTTGAGAAATATGAACTTGCTGGAGTGTCATATTCCTTTTTGCATAGTCGGGGAAAACCGGTCGCATCCCGAAGACGTTGTCGCCCAATCTTTCGATTCTATACAATATGAGATGTGATGTGGTCTCAGCAGGGAGACTGCACATCTGCATCTTATTTGAGAGACTTTCTCCATCAAAGGGTTATGAGATGTGCCGTGGTCTCAGCTGGGAGACTGCACATCTACATCTTCTCCGAGAGACTTTATCCATCAGAGGGTTATGAGATGTGCCGTGGTCTCATCTGGGAAACTGCACATCTGCATCTTCTCTGAGAGACTTTCTCCATCAGAGGTTGCATGAGCTTTCATGCATAGAGACATGAGTCTCGATACTTATCCGTTTGCTGGATCCGGAGTAATTACTAAAATTTCTCAGTATTCATGAGATGTGCCGTGGCCTCAGCTAAGAGACTACACATCTTCATGTACTCTAAGAGACAGCCTTCTCAGTCAGAGATTTATGGCATGAGCTTTCATTCTTTAATCGAGAGACATGAGTCTCGATATTCATCTAATTTCCGAATCAGGAGTATAGTTTTACAACTCTACCCTTTGTCGAAAATCCACCATCTATAACTGCACCCCCTAAAAGTTTGACCCCATTGTATGGCCTTGAGATTTCAGCAGGAAACATCCCTTACCTTTCTTCCATCACAAGAGGGCCAAAAGATTTCGGTTTTTTTAATATTCAATATAAGTCCCAACTGAGGCCCCTCTGTTTGAACGACAGTAAGTGCTTGCGCTACTTTGACAGTGTCACCAATAATAGTACCATCATCAAGATACCAAGCCTGTAAGAATAATGTGCACTGCTCATTTATATTCGTTATAAGCTGATGGAGCACCAAAGCAAACAACAATGGACCCAACGGGTCACCTTGTTGCACCCTTGTCGAATAATAGATATGATAATCTCCCACATATTGTAATACCCCGATATTCGACAGTGGTTGGCCGAATGGAATATAAGTAATGGTTTGTCCTTTCCTAACACCGAGGCCTAATGAGTACACTTGACTGAGTTGTGGGGAAAATATCTCAGTTAAGCGTGCTCGGCCGAGAGTAGTCACATGATGGGTGATCTCTCGGGAAGCTGCTGCTGGATAACCGCAGTAGTGCCGTTAAAAATCCCACACTGCTGGATAACCGCAGTGGGTAAGTGGGAACAATATCGGTGTTAGTTGGGATACAACTAGGGGTCGTTCGCTTGTGCTCGGGGTGGGGAGTATCTTTGGGGTATTATGCCAGAATCGCTCTCATGAGACAAGGAACGTCTACATTATACCGAGGCCTTTTCAAAGACAATTGGTTCCCGAGTTGGCGTAAAAACTCGCGATTAAGCGTGCTCGGGCGGGGGTAATCCAGGGATGGGTGACCATCCGAGAAGTTTCTGCTTGAATACCGCAGCGATGCCCATTGAAAACCCCACACTGCCGGATGACCGCAGTAGCTAAGTGGGGACAGTATCGGTGGAGGGACGGGTCATTACAGTCATAGTGTCATTACACAGCATCAAAGTCCAATTACATCACAACTTCAACAATAATACTATGTTGATATGTCACTCCCCCTTAGTCAATACTCTATCTCACATGGAAACCACTCCCCCCTTACATAATGATCCGAAATCCATATGTATTTATAGTATGAACTACATTAATTCTCCCCCTTTTTGTCAATAAAATTAGCAAAGGTACAAGAACGAGATCCTACTGAAATTTCCGTAAGAGATGTTTCAAGACCAAAGGTAAAAGTATATCATCTTATTTAGATGCAATCATAAAGCAGAAGCTAACTGAATTCATCAAGGAGTCTATAAAGATACAAGATAACACCTATAATATTCCACAACTGTACTCCCCACAAAGATTTAGCAATTAAGCACAAGTTCAATTAAGAACTCTCCCCCATAATATATCATTCCCTAAGGAAAAATTAATCATAATATGTTTTGAGCTGCTACAGTAAAATTCCCATGGTGATTTTTCGAGGATTCTAAAAAATTTAGGCTTTTGTTCTGGAAAAACAAAACTTTTAACCACCTGTAAACCGCTTCTTTTTTCTCCCATCACAACCACCATCACCTCGATGGGTTAGGGTGGTGGGAGGTTTCAGGTTTGCTATTTATTTTTCTTTTTCTTTGGATTCCCGGCTTGAGAATTACTTTCCTTCCTAGATAATAGTTTGTACAGTTGTACACAATTTCTATGTTAGTGTTGCTTTGTTCTTCCTTGTTACACTGTGCGAGTTCACTAGTGGTTTTAGACTTGGTTTGTGATGTGTTCATCAGTTAAGATGCACACCCCTATCATGTTTGCTTTTATGTCTGAATGACGATAACAGATAAGGGAGTATTGATCTGCCCTTTCAAAGACTTTCATGGGTGCCCAGATGGGAGGATTGGAAGCAAGGGTTTCGCCTGTCTAGTGCCCCATTTGAATAGGCTACATCTATGCAACTCGGATAGGAAGAATTCTATTCAACATTCCATTGGAAGCGACCTGGATATGTTCAGTACCATGGAAGAAACCTTGAAGACATTGAAACAATGGCTATGCCTTAACTATATGAGTATCCAGGCATGGAAAAGAGCATGTAAACATGGAGATATTGATGTTAGACCTGCAATATGTGAGGTGTCTGGGGAAGTAATGGAATTGATTGTTGGAGTACCTCGGCCTGGCTCTATTCTCGTACAGTTGGGGGACAATGGTTTTGAGCTAACCGTTGAGACACTAGATGCAGTTCTTCATGCTCCTGTGAGTATTGTGAAGAGTATTCCTAAAGGGTGTAGGATGGCCTTTTCCCAGGCTTTGAAAGCAGCACTGTTGAAAGTGGCATTAGAGCCTAATTCAGTCCGGAACTGGGTTAGATTATTGATACTACCTCGTTGTATGTTGCGCGTCTTCATACCCAAGAATCGGACGGAACGTAGATTTGGGAGTCGTAAATCTATGTAGCAGAAACAAATTCTAAAAGGATTGACAATTTGGGGTGAAGTTGGGGGAGTCCAATAGCTTATTAAAGAGGTTCTACAGGTACGGCGAACTGGATGTGTGAGAAAAACCTGAAAGCAAACGTACAAATATTTCTGCTTGCTTGCGCAAAGTAGCATACAATCATTTTACTGCTGCAGTTAAAGCCATCAGCTCTTTCGGGGTGGCGCAGTACAATGAAGATATGAAGAAAGCCCTAGAAGATAAACACCCATTCATTCCCCCTCCGCAGAAGCCTTCTATCCCGTTAACTGAGATGCCTTTACTAGCCGAAGAGGGAACTGTCCTAAGCTGCATTAAATCGTTTCCTAAGGGGACTTCATGTGCAAAGGATGGCTTCCGGGCACAACACTTATTGGATTCCTTTTGTGGGGAAGGATCTTCTGTGGCTACTGACCTAGTCACGGAAATAACAAGGGTTATTAATCTGTGGTTGAGTGGTAGATGTCCACTTATTCTGGCCGAGTTTATTGCGTCAGCACCATTAACTCCACTTCTTAAGCCAGACAAAAGTATTCGTCCTATCGCTGTTGGGACAATTTGGCGTCATCTTGTATCCAAGGTTGCTATGAAGGGAGTTGGCAAGGATATGGCGGCCTACTTACATGACTTTCAGTTTGGGGTGGGGGTTTCAGGAGGTGCGGAGGAAATTTTACATGCAGTGAACATGTATGTTAGTAAGCACCATTTAGACCCTAGTCTTACTATGCTAACTTTAGACTTCACCAACGCTTTCAACCTAGTTGACCGCACAACCATGCTTCTTGATTTTCGTAGACTTTGTCCATCTATATCTCCATGGGTAGATTATTTGTATGGTCAACCGACAAGATTATATGTGTAATACCCCGATTTCGGCAGTGGTTGGCCGAATGGAATATAAGTAATGATTTGTCCTTCCCTAACACCGAGGCCTAATGGGTTCACTTGACTGAGTTGTGGGGAAAAGATTCTCAGTTAAGCGTGCTCGTCCGGGAGTAGTCACAGGATGGGTGACCTCTCGGGAAGCTGCTGCTGGATGACCGCAGTAGTGCCGTTTAAAATCCCTTGTTGGATAACCACCGGTGGGTAAGTGGGAACAATATCGGTGTTAGTTGGGATACAACTAGGGGTCGTTCTCTTGTGCTCGGATGGGGGAGTATCTTTGGGGGTTTATGCCGATACTTCTCTCATATGAGACAAGGAACGTCTACATTATCCGAGGCCTTTTCAAAGACAATTGGTTCCGAGTTGGCGTAAAAACTCTGCAGTTAAGCGTGCTCGGGCGGGAGTAATCCAGGGATGGGTGACCATCCAGGAAGTTTCTGCTGGATTACCGCAGCGATGCCCATTGAAAACCCCACACTGCTGGATGAACGCAGTGGCTAAGTGGGGACAATATCGGTGGAGGGACGAGTCATTACAAATGGTATCAGAGCCGACGACGGGTCACCTGCCGAGGGTGGGAAGGTACGCTAGATGGGGTTGGTCCAAGTGCTTCTCATGAGGGGCAGGGAACGTCGGAGATCTGGGATTGCGAATATATTCTGGAGCCGAGGACGGCTCCAATTTAAGGTGGTGGTATTGTAATACCCCGATTTCGGCAGTGGTTGGACGAATGGAATATAAGTAATGATTTGTCCTTCCCTAACACAGAGGCCTAATGGGTTCACTTGACTGAGTTATGGGGAAAAGCTTCTCAGTTAAGCGTGCTCGGCCGGGAGTAGTCACATGATGGGTGACCTCTCAGGATGCTGCTGTTGGATGACCGCAGTAGTGCCGTTTAAAATCCCACACTGCTGGATAACCGCAGTGGGTAAGTGGGAACAATATCGGTGTTAGTTGGGATACAACTAGGGGTCGTTCTCTTGTGCTCGGATGGGGGAGTATGCTGGGGGTTTATTCCAGATACTTCTCTCATATGAGACAAGGAACGTCTACATTATACCGAGGCCTTTAACGCACAATTGGCTCAAGAGTTGGCAGAAAACTCTGCAGTTAAGCGTGCTCGGGCGGGAGTAATCCAGGGATGGGTGACCATCCAGGAAGTTTCTGCTGGATTACCGCAGCGATGCCCATTGAAAACCCCACACTGCCGGATGACCGCAGTGGCTAAGTGGGGACAGTATCGGTGGAGGGACGAGTCATTACAATGACACTGTATACAATGATCGAGAACTTTTGTTTTCTCATTGTTATAGCTATGGATTTTCAACAACGATTATGCTAAACATACAAACTTTGGAATCATTGGAGTACTAGGAAGTGACGAAGATTTCGAGTAATGTTGAAGATTAGACTGGTGGAATAGGATCTACAAAGTTTATTTATATATTTTTTGTATTACATATGTATTGATACTTTTGTCACTAAAATTGACAAAGGGGGAGATTATTAGAGCATTGCTCGTTCGAACTCGCATGTGTTGCTATCTCAAGCATGTTTGTCAATTTTAGTGATCAAAACTATAAGTCTTGATTTCTAGTCTACTATAGATAAGGTCTCGGACTAGGATAGAAGGTGTGGTTGAGCTCAAGAACTCCATGGAAATCATCATATAAGACGAAGGACTACTCAAGGAACTGGTGAATCTTCATCGACTAAAAGTTATGTGGAGACTTGAACTTATATATCACTCAAAAGTATATCTAATCTATCTCCTATCTTGAGACAAAAGTCATATTACTATATAGACTAATTTAATACACATTTGGTATTTCGAGCCGAGTATATCTCGCCTGTCTATTTATCGAAATATGTGTTGTTAAAGCTTTCGCTTTATCCAAGTTCATCTTTACCTAGTGACCAAAGTCATGTTAAGTTTTAATCACTTTGAAAATTGCTCTGACGAAAAATGGTTTCTGAATAACTGTTATAGCATTGCTCGGTTGAACCCACCAAGCATTGGTATGTCAAGTTTGGTTGTCATATTTTAGTGAAGCAAAACTCATTTAAGAGTCGCTTGACTTAAATATACTAGAGTCAACTTCGTATAGGTTAGCTTGAAATTATTAGGGTGAGACATTATAAGTATTGCGAAGACTTGAAGAAGAAGCACTATGGGAACACCACCATCCCTTACATGGGGAACAACTGTCGACCTTGTGTAGAAAAATCCCGGTACTTGCTGTGCGGTATGTTTTTCACTTACTGCAATTTAGAAATCTGGCAGTAAATCCAAGATTGATCTTTGACGATTGATGTGGCGTGAGATTTTGTACGGCGTCATTTCGATTCGCTTCGGCAAATAATATTTGTTTGGACCCTTTTCAAGTTAAATACTAATTCTATCAGCTAATTCCGGATCCTAACCATCCATTACTAATAACGCTTACCTTTTTTTTATGTCAGTTTGTCCAATGACCATTTTTTCGTAAATCCCTATAAATACCAATCTAGTCTATAGTCCACACCAAATCAATTTCTTCTTCCACATCAATTGGATTTCTTCACTAAAATCATTCGATTTTATATTTGTTTAAGTAATATTTTTTAAATTTTGTTTTTCTTATTAATGGATGAGACTCAAAGCCAAAAATGGAAACAAAGAATAAGCAGAGATTTAGTGTTTTGGAAAATCATCACCTTATTACTAGGTACCTTGCTATTGGTTATACAGTTATGAAGACAAGGAAATGTTTTAGGAGGTGCTTTTTAATAACTTTGTCGAAGCTTGTGGTGAAATCATCTGGTCGCACTGAAAAGCGTTAAGTAATCGGTTTAGTAAAATCAAGAGTGAAGTGGATAACTTTTCCGGTTGTGTTGCCACAGAGCTACTGATCGCTAATCAGGGCATTGACTCAATTAATCGGGTATGTTATTTAAATATTTTTATTATAGTTTTGTAGTATATGTTGTTTGTAAACATTATATTTTACTAATATCTTATTTACAGGTATCTTTACGTTGATGTGATCCTTCTTGCGGAAAGCTTATATGTTGAGATATACAAAAAGCTTTGAACGAGATGTTGAGTATGATATGCTTAAAGATGTTCCAATTGTACGGTCGGTGTAATAAAAGATATGCAAAATAAGATTTTAATATCTCATCTCAAATAAATGCAACTTCTAATATGTTTAATTCCCCACCACAGTTCCCAAAAAATCCACCATCAAGCGTTCGTTGAAAATCCATTTCAAAATAATATCCTAATGGTATCCTTTTGCATCGTGATCTACCCCCTACTATGATCCCAATGACTATACCTGGAACATCGTCTGGTGGATTCCAGAGATAAACGCATTTCAAGAGCATAAAGTCACCAATTCTTAGCGGGTCAGCGAAAAAAGCATTTTCATCATCCTCAAGACTCTCAAATGAGGGACGTTGGCGTTAAACTTGTTGATTATCTAAAAGAATCACGATCGATTATCCCACCTACTTACAACAAAACCAAATTATGGAAGGTTGTTAGAGACACTCAACAAACAAATTCAAAATTTTCAAATGAAAGAAGAAAGGGAAATAATTATATTGATCTAAGCGAGAATTACATCGAAGACAGGAGCTAACAAGATAAATCATTCATTTTTAATAGCTTATCTTAAGTGTTTATTCGCTTTAATAAGTAATTTCCATTTTATTTATTGTCATCCGCTCAATTTGTAATAGATTAGTTTAATTGTATTTTATTTTAAGTAATGTGTTGTATTTTTAGTTCGTTAGTGTAGTTAATTTTAATTACGATAATTTGAATAAAATTAAGTTATTCCAACAACAAACATGGATTTTAAATTACTAACACATCTATTTTCGATCAAACACAACAGGAAAATGAAAATTACATAAATGAAAGATAAAACATTCAAACACAATCATTCTTCGTGATTGTTGTTCAAGACTTGATTAACATTTGATGTCGCAACACACATAGAAAAATCCTAAAATTACATAAAATAAGATAGAACATTCAAACACAATAATTCTTCGTGATTGTTGTTCAAGACTTGATTAACATTCCATCTTCATCATTATGCTGAAAAACTGAAAATCTATCATTCTTCCGAAGATTTGATTAAATCTATCATTCTTAGTATGATTTATGAAACATATCGACAATAATACTTGATAAGTTGAAAAGGAAACTTAAGCATTTTTAGAAATCCGGCTATTACCGCTACGCACGCTTGGGAAGGATGATCAAAATCAAGCAAAGGTGTTAATTCCAATTGATAAGGGAACCACGAGACTAACCGCAATTCTATTATTCATTCGCGAAGAACATAAAGAATTTTCATGATAATGTATTACAAGGGTTCATAAACGTGGATTTTAGGAAACAAGATATTCAATTATCACAAAGAAGGAGCCATTGGAAGAATGGCAAAAAGAGCCATTTTTCAAAGAACACGCTCAGGATGGAGAGCTTCAGACAATGCATCTATTGGTATCTTAACTTCGAGAATATACAAAGTGGGAAAGTTCCACGAGAAAAAATAAGTATGGAAAACAGCAGAATCTTAGTGATACTCTTTTATCACACATTCAAAACAATGAGCACGTGGAGGACTCGGACTTAGCACAAATCAATCTCAGCATACATGGGTTTAACAGTGGCATCAAAGTTTCTAGAGGAGAATCGGGTAGTGGAAAATATTGTGGAGGGGAACTAGGAAACCGTGTAACGATTATGTGGTGGATGTAGAATCCCATTACTAACTACGATTGGGTATCTGGATACATGGGATCAGGGGAGTGAAGCGCCAACTACCACCAAGCTGTCGATTCCCGATGCCAAGCGTGAATTGGACAAATAAAGGGAGATCATAAAAGAGTCCGGAATGTAACGAAGAGGACGTACATAACTATGACGATAGTTAAGACGCAAGAAAGAGCAAAATAAGAAGGTCTTTTGCGGAAAACAAGGAAGAAAAAGAATTAATGATATATATGGTCAAAGGTATTGTGGCTATTCCTAGAAATTCCAAGATAAAGATAAGCCTTTATAGCAATTAAAGGAGCCATCTCACCGAGAACCAATCATGAACTTAAGCACTTGAGAACCCATACAAAGAGATAAACTTAACGCAGACGGGAGACGAAATGACGAAGAAGCAAGATTGATAAATCTTAAAAGAATATCGAATGTCTTTATTGGGCATGAACTTAGGATGCCAGGAATAGACCCTAAGTCGCATACAAACTCGGATCTAAACCTACAATTGCCAATAAAGGCAAATCGCTTAAGATAGCAACTTATCCGAGCCAGAGACAGAGCAAGCATTACAGGAAGATCTTTGACTCCTGGGAATAATAAGACCCTCAAAGCATCCAAGTATCAACATGGATTGCCAATATGGTAATAGTAATCAAGAAAACTATGATGAATAAGAATATGCATAGATTTTAGCGACTTGAATACAACTTCCCAAGGGGTGGTTTTCGCCACCTAATATACTCAGGACAGGGATCGATACGGATACAAACGCTAACATTGATGGATGGTTATTGCGGATACAATCGATACCACTAGTGGAGGAGGACCGAAGAGCACACGCGTTTTCTTTTCGCCTCTAGAGGGTTATATTGATATCACGAAGAATCTGTTTGGTTTGAAGGAGTTGTGGGAACTTACAACGGATGGTTAGAAGATCTTAAGCTAAGGTGCACTAAATTGGAAGTCTAAATACGACGACATGTTGCGATAAAGACAAAGAGTTAGAGATCAACGTTGAGATTTGAAAGAAATCTTGAACGATGAGGTATATAATGAAATAAATCCTGCTAAAGTGTATATTAGTATTGGAAGTCATTAAAGTTCTAGGGCACATCGTGTCGAAGTGGGAATCCCGAAGTAGATCAACCAAGAGTTCAAGCCCATATTGGACATGCCATCACCGGTGATGGTAAAAGACGTGCAAAAACTAAATGGGGTTAGCGACTTTGGGTAAGATTCATTTCTAGATCTCAGGATAAATGCAAGCATTTCTTGATATCTTGAAAAGGAGCTAAATTTTCATGGACGCAAGAATGAGCAGGCATTACAAAATATAAAAGAATATCTTATCAACCTCATCAATCCTCAAAGATTTAACCAAGCGAAGAATTGTTGATTCTGTCTCGCGACTACACCAAATGCAATAATTAGGTGTTGCTTCGATCATATGAAGGTGTTTAAAAACTATCTTTTTACGTCAGCAAAACCATCAATGATCTTTAAAAAAATTACAAGATAGAAAAACTAATTTAGCCTTGGTATACTCATCGTAAAAATTGCTAACTTATTTTTTAGACTCACAAAATTAAGGTTCTAAACGAATCCCAATAGAGTCAACTTTGAGAATACAAAGAGTTTCCAAGTGAGGTTAAAGATAAAACACCCAATGACAATTCGAATTAAATAAGTGGTCAACTTCACGAAATCAACACATAGGTGTAGAATTTCGTGAATTCCAAATGGAAGAAGATGAAGGAGTGGAGGAGATATTAGATGTAGATGAGGAACGTCAGATCCTACAAGATTTGTAAAAGAAAATCATCCGAGGAGATGGGAGACATTTGAATGGAGACATCAAACAACGCGGAGGAGAGAATGGGAATTGCATTTACTTATGAGCAAAGGAGAGAGAACGTTAATGCACTTGGGTTGGAATATAAAGCTCTTAATAATAAAGCAATGTGAGGCGATCCCATACAAGCTTCATGAGCAAGCCATAGAGATGAAACTAGATAAAATGTTAATAACTAGTGACTCTCTGAAGTTAGTAGTAAGAAGATGGAGTAAATTATCAGAGAATGATGTCGTGATAGATCAATATTTACAACTAGTGAAAGAATATTCAAAGAAGATACCAAATATAACTGAGGCAAGTGTGAGAGATAATAAAGGCAATGTAAAGAGCCTTAGCCTTCATTATCGATGATTGATGATACTTGAAGAAATACATCGAATTGAAGATTAACGCGTCCATTGGTGACTAATGAGTTGGAAGGTGAAAGGTCTCGATGATAGAAAGAGGAAAATTTATTTGATTGAGAGAAGATGATTGGAGATCCCAGGATTCACAAGTATTTGGAGAGGAGATTTACTCTGTAGACATATTTGAGGCCTACAAGATCAAGGGGAGATCCATGGAATTCATGAGTTGTGAGAAGGAATCCTATATCTGAGGTCATTCCTAGGCCCATTGTTATGGGTGTCATCACGAGAAGAAGGGATACAAATCAGGAAAGCATACATTCACTGGTGATCTTGGGAATCATAAGCGGAACAAGATTTAGCTTGACTAAGATTAAAACGTAAGAAATTACTTAAGCGAATATGGTAAAGATGCAAAAGATATTTTTAACAAGGTGTGAAGATTATCCAAAAGATTCGGAAAATGGATATGCGCCATCGACAAACCTAAATTATGTGTTGATTGTATGGCCATTTTCCATATGGGGAATAGATATCTTGGGACGTTTATTTTAGGAATCATATGAAAATAGGTGATAGTGTAAATGATTATTTCATGAAGTGGGTTTAAGCAAAGCACCGTGAAAAATACGCGAGATGGCGACATATACGATTTTATACTAGAGCACATCATATGTAGATTTGGTATCCCTCTGCGAGATCGTCTCCGATAATGGGATGCAATTCGAAGGAGAAATGTGAAGATGTTGTTTAGCACTTTCAAGATACAATCTACAAAATTGACCCTATTTGTATCCAGGAAAGTAATGGACAAATGAGGCGATGAACAAAGCGATAGCATCCACTTTAAAAAAGTTAGATGGGCATCTCCATAACTGGTGCGAAGAGGTTCCGAAGGTACTATGGTCATATAGAACCACCAAGCGAGAAGCAACGAGGATGTCTCCCTTTTGTTTGGCATATGGAGTAGAGGCGGTTCTACCTACCGAGATCATGTTTCCTACCCAATGAGAGGCCTGGAAAAAAGGGTCTGAACTCTGATATGAATCTGGAAAATTAGATGACTTGGAAGAAAACATGGAAACCTGCTCTACTGACATGACGAATTATCAAAGACTATCTCGTGAATACAACAAGAAGGTGAAGGAGAGAAGGGCTTCTCGTTCCATGGGAACTAGTCTTAGGGAGAAATACCTCCATATCAAAAAGGACATGGAGGAAGCTGGAGCCTACATGGGAAGGACCCTTTATTGTGAAGAAAGAGTGGGGAATGGAGCTTAAGAGCTGTGATGTGAGGAGGAAGATAGCATCAGAGCGACTTAAGGCAAAGGCAAGGCCGAAGCTAGACCACAGGTGAAACCCGATATACATCAAAGTATTAGGAAGGCGGAGGAATTGTGGAGAAAAGTGTAATAAAAAAAGGGGGGTATTGTTTTGTAAGCGACAGAAAGTAAATAGGTGTTTATTGAAGCGAGAGCAAGAACAAACGAAAAGTAAAATGAAAAGAAATACCGAACAAAGAAAATATACGAGAGAAAAGTAACACCTCCCTAGGAGGTTGCGTAAGACCCACAAAAAAAAAACGCAGAAGAAAAGGCAAAAGTAAGTCCTCTATAAAACCTCTACTTAGGGAGGCTGAGACCTCGTGGCGTGCAACCTAGTTCGCACAAAGTGCAAGAGGCAAAAGTAAGACCTAACGCGCGTCATGAGACAACCTCAGGAGATGGCCCATCCGCCATGAGCTAGGGGCAAAAGTAAGACCCATCCGCCGGGGGACCCAATTGGGTAACCACTCGGTAAGGAGTGTAAGAACGAGCCAGTGGAGAAGAAGATGGCCTGGTGTAGTTCTTCCGCTCGGTCCCAAAACCACCCCACCTAGGGTGTGACTTCGTAACCAAGAGCCATATCGGCGAAAGGGTACGAGGTCACGAAATAACTGATACCTAAGCCCAAAAGCACGGGGGTACTCAGAGGGGAAGGGACGACACCCTCCTTTAGGGAGCTGAGTGACCAAAAAAAGACGACAATGTTACGGGGCTGGTACTCACGGGAGTAGGTAGGCCTGTGATATTGCCGCATAATAAGACCTCAATGAGCGAGATAAGGCGAGGTTGATGGATCTTTATTCTTACCCGAGTAAAGAGCGCCTGAGACTTCGTCGCAAAACCCTGCACAACGGGGTGAGGTAAAATAAGACCTTAACTAGGAGGCAAAATAAGACCCAGAAATGATGAGAGAGATGTGAGGCAGAAAATGAGACCTGAGGCAGAACAAAAAGGAAAGATACGAAGCAAAGCAAGAGGCAAGCACATGACCATGCTTGATCTCGTGAATCATATCAAATGAGAAAGAATGATGAAGATTCGAGAAATTTATATCAATTGAGAAACACTTGCAATTGAAATATTGCATATGATAATAATACTTATATTAACTTGATTATGCTATGATTTGAATATTAATAATGCAGGAACAAGCCCTAAAAGGCAACGAGGTATAATTACAGACGAGATGGGAACGAGAAGGAATGCAAGGAGAATAAATACACAAAAAATTAAGGTACGCTACATAAATCCGCAAAAGAATAAGAGGCAAGTATACACTTTTAAATAAGGTTTTATTCTTTTGAGCATTTACTTCGAGTTAAGGTAGGAGACCAATGAATCTGGCGAAATACAGAATGATTTATATTCTTTACTTCCGAGAAACTTCGGAAATACCCAATGAACAAGGGGCAAGTATGTACTTGAATATGTTTATTATTCATTGACTATCTCCTTCGTAAAGTATATACTTGGTATGTCGGATTGATTCCGAGTTAGTAGGATAATCTAGCGAAGTACATGCAGTATTTATCAGGATATGCAAATTATACATATTAACCATGGTAAGTGAAGCTAGCAGAACGAGATAAGAATATGAAATAACAGATCGGAAAAAGCAGGTATATTAAGGCAAAATAAAAGCAGAAAATGTTATTCCCCCCTTTAGGCGAAATAAAGCAGAAAATGTTATGCCCCCAAGCTTGGGAGCGCCCAGATAAAATGTTAAAGAAACAAGGAACCAAAAGATTGAACCGACATCAAAATAAATAATCAAGGATTGCCAGCTTCCTCCTCAACAGAACCACTTCCAGATCCTTGAATTCCAGTGTCACCACCACCAGTACCAGCTCCACTATTTCCCTCCATGCCTTGGGGAACTTCGCTTTTGGGCTCCTCAACATCTTCGTCAGTCTCTGTATCTTCGCTCTCACCATCGACATCAACGGGAGGCTCATCATCGGAGAAGACTTCGAGATCCATGGGAGGAAGGTTAAGACCATGAGAACTGCAGAACTCAATGACGAATTTCACCTTCTCCTCTTGGGCATTTCTGCGAGTAAACTTCGCAACCTTCTTGGCATCCTTTTCCATCTTATCACAATCTTCGTTCAGGAGTGCAAGACTTTCCTTCAGATCGGACACCTGTTTGGCAAGACCATCCCTTTGGAGAGACAGATGCAGGATTTGATTCTTCAAACTCTCCTCAGATTCTGCAAAATGACAGCGAAGTGAGAAGCAATTGTGAGCCATGCATGAAGCATGATATGCCCTAGAGCTACCTTCTTTGCAGCAGGAAATAACAAGAGCTGTCTTTGTGAAATAACAAAACTTGGAAGGTTTCGAGTCGATGTTCGAGAAAGTCAGAATCTTAGTACTTGATTCAAAGAAAGTGGGGATTGATGAAGATTTATCCTGCGTCTTTATTAGATCATGATACTATCATCATCGAGGAGACCCTATAACCAAGTTTCCACTCATAGGAGGAACAACAAGCTTTTTCTTCATAGGGGAGGCGGGGAGCTATTTTTCTTGCCTTGAAATCTCTCCAGCGATCCAAGATGGAGGACATTTCACCATTTAACCTATTATTCTCGTCCTCCAGCCCAATATTCTCAGTCTTCAACTTCTCATACCGGCTCTAACTCGAAAGTTCACTCTTGAGTTTGCAAAGTTCAACTTGGATTTATCTTTCCTCTTAATTATCCTTTCTTTATCCTACTCCATTCGTTTACCATGAGCCATGGAGGAGGAATGAAGATTTAGTGAAGTCGTAAGAAGATTATTAACCTGACGTAACTCAATCTTTAAATGTTCATTTTCTTCGTGGAGATGGAGTTTAGCTCTTCATTATTAGCACTCATTGGCTAAACGATCAGACGGGGGAATATGACGTCGTCAATTTCTCACTTCAAATCTCATTTTCGGACAATTAAAAGTTAATTTGAGGCCAGAAGATTTGCTTGTTCGGCTAGGGCAATCCTCAGCGGTCGACTTAGCTTCCAAATAATCCATATAAAACTTCGTAGAACGGGATTGACAAAAATAAAAGAATAGTAAAGACAAGACCCGAAATAAAATAAAAGACGAGAAAGGGATGAACTTGCGCTGAGTTCTGAAATCCCTTTGATCCTTCTTAGCCGAGCGGTCCTCCGATCGGGTGAGATCATTTTTAAGTTTCTGAACTCGGGACCCGACAGCTCTTAAATTCTCGCGAGTAACTCTTGTCTCCAAGAGATGAGCCATGTGGCAGATTGAATTCTCCCAAGTACGGTAAAAAAGGAAAAGAACTAAAAGGCTAGCAGCTAGGTTAAAGTTAGTAATACCTACCAAGGACATAATAGCAGCATGTTGCCGGGAGAGAAAGATTAGAAGCATTAGAAATGAAGGATCGATCTTGACCAAAAAGGGATCTAAACTAAAGGAAATTAAAGATTCAAAAGTGGCAGATCTAACAGATGGAGCGTCACGAGTTAAAAGGAGAGCATTCCTCAAGAAGTCCAAATCGGGCTTATAGGGGATCTTCACTTCATAGACCTTCCTCGGCTTCCCTTGAGACCCGCTAGCATATGCAAAGCGAGGTGACTTAATGGGAAGATCACCGCGATCGATTGATTGGGTTGGTGGGCTTAGGAACATGAGTAGGAACGGCTTTCCCGGGCACCTTGGACACCTTGCCTTTAGGGGGAGGAGAACGAAACTTGAAGACTTTGTGAACCGGGGACCCGGGTTAAGGAACCATGTCCAAGCCTCGGCGGCGTTTACGGGAGAACAACAACGGCATGGAGATTGAAGCGAGGTATTCCGAGCAAATATGAAGTTAATATATCGAGGTGAATAATATCAAAGTTAATGGAAGGTACGAGATAAAAGTCATCCAAAATCTTTGAAAGAGCAAGCGTGGAAGTAAGAACTTTCTTGGCAGTCTGCCTGAACCCGAGGACCATCTAACAAGAGGCTCCACAAAATCCTCCTCCACGAAGTACAAGGATTGGTCCATTTGAAAGAAAAAGAGATACGGACGAGAATAAGTAAACAATAAATCACCTAATCAGGAGATGGAGATCCGACAATATATTTTTTGGCATAAGTCGATCTTTCCTTGATCAATCCAGGAGCAGGGAGCGAATACTATGGAAATTAGGAAGCTTAGATAAAGGGATGAAAAATGAAATAGAGAGGAATTCTAGCGAACTTACATCGGAAGGTCTCTCGACCAACAAAATTTCCGGGCTCATGAGGGCGGCCCGAGATGGGCAGATCTGGGAGAGTACACCCGAACTTTTCCTAACTCATCGGCTCCCTGCACTAGGTGGACCCTCAAAACCATCAGAAATATCATCCAGTCTTCATCATTAGTCAAGCGCAGAGAAGGGCCTTTGGAGCATCCTTCGGTGAACCGGCGGGCTCAACATCCAGGAGGAGAACCTTGGAGGGATCCTTCATGGACTTCCGGGATAAGCCAACAATGCCCCACTCTTGATACTCCTTCGGCCTTTGAGTTTTATCGATGTGGTTCTCCGAGAAAGAGGTAATGTTATAGTCGCCGAGACAAAGCTCTCTTTCTTCGTGGAATTTGAGACAAACCATAGGAAGAACATATCACAAATTCGTTGACAATGCGAATTGCATTG